>CAJNSZ010000008.1:907699-966336 GCA_905329745.1 Rotaria sp. Silwood2 | reverse complement strand
TAAAAACCCAAACTAGATAATATACTAATTATTTTGTAGATCATTGGCAATGGGTACACCAAACAGCTATTCTTTATTTACTATTGGCCAAGAAAATAGAATTGATGAAATTCATTATTGTGGTAAGCATGATAGAATGAATTGAAAAATATAATTGATCTTGCTAGTTACTGCTGATTGTTAAAATATTGAGATAAGTTGAAACACAGAATACTTGAGCAAAATAGTTAATCATCAAATTTTCAGTTTGATTCTCATCAATTATTCATTCAATTGCCATATATTTAATTTGCAAATAAAATGTCAATTGATTTATAGGTTATATGTAACACTTACGAACATATCAAAAAATAAGAACATTCGAAACTTACGAGAGGCTTTCCTCAACTAATTAGTCGTATATGGGTGTGAATGTGGGGGTTCTATCTGTTCACTCATGTACAAGCTCACACCCTGTAAGAGTTCGTTTTCATGTGTTGTCCTAACCTAGTTATTACAGTTTTATGAAATTCTTCATTCCCAAAAGGTATTTGTGAAAAAATCGAATTACAAAATTGCAACTTTAAATTTTCCCCTTAAGTAAATCTCGTTTATTATTTTAGAATGCCCTGAAAATTTACTAATTTCGTCAGTGCCTAATTATTGATAAAATATCAGTCCGATTGACGAGTCTCACTTGAGAAACTTTCTCTTGAGAATAGATCTNAGCATGTTAGATTAGAGTATCTAATAAAGCCTTTTTTTTAATTCTTACTTTTTATGCATAACGTTTTTATATAATAATACAAAAAGTTTCATTGAAAAATCGGATGCCGTAGTTTCGCATTTTCTTTTAAATAAAATAGCAAACAATCGGTTATAATTTTAGCGAAAAAGGAGATGTTAAAAATCATGTTGTTTATGCAAGATCAAACATCGAATTATCTTGAAATAATTTTAATTATAGTGAGAAATTTGTATATTGTAATATGATGTTTTATTGTAATTGTGTTAGTGAAGCATATTCTGACTTTTCAACTAAAAATAGATTTGTTTATTTACAAGCAAATGGTTACACTTCAGATATCATAATTAAACTATGATTATGATATTTCATTTACCTTCTTATATTATTCGTTATGAACATCCAAGAGAATAATTTTTTAAGATAAGAAATTAGTGTTTTCGTCTTTCATAGATGTTAATATACTATTTTTATTTATCGTCTGAAGGTATTAAAGTCATAAAATGTATGTTTTGCCAAATCTATAATCATTTGTAGTAATGAACGAAAACTCACATAAATGTTAGCATGTCTTATGCTTGTTTGTAGCTTTACTGTTGCTAAAAATCTGTATATGAGTTTATCAAAATCTAATATGTTGAATTTATTTAGAAATCCAACCTCTTATAAATATCCCATATCTTCGTAAGGAAAAGAAAATTTATTTCAAAACACAAATGAAAAATATTTATATAATTTTTGTTTTTCTTGTTTCTGTAATAGCTTATGATTCAGTTTACATTTTTGAACGATTATTTTCAAGTTCATTAATCGCACTTGTTAGTACTCAAGCACCACGTAAATTAAAAGTATGTCATTTCAAGAAAGGCACAGAAATATTGTCATATTCATATGCAAATACCATTCTTGCTGTTAAACTTAATCGTTTGGTAAATGAATAGAATTCTATTTCTGAAAAAAACAGAAGAAAAAATTTTTTTTTTTTGTTTTTTTAGAGACTTATTGTTTGTTTGGAAGAAAGTATTTATATTCATAATATACATGACATGAAAGTATTACATACAATTCGTGATATACCATCAAATCGTGATGGTCTTTGTGCATTATCATCAAATGATGAGAATCCTTATTTAGCTTATCCAGGAAGTACAATAATAGGTGAAGTACAAATATTTGATACAACTAATTTGGTTAATAGAAGATATTGTTTTAAATTTAAACATGTTAATATATTTTATTCTATGTAGAAACCCGGTGTTATGGTAAGTGCTCATGAAAGTACACTTGCTGCAATGGCATTCGATATGGCTGGTACTAGAATAGCAACAGCATCGAATAAAGTATATTGTAAAAATATAAATAAGAAATTTTAATTAATATATTTTCTTTTTTAAGGGAACAGTTATTCGTATTCATAGTACAGTTGATGGTTCACGTTTATTTGAATTTCGTCGTGGAGTTCGACGGTATGTGTAAATAACTTGTTTATGTTTATTCATTGATATATATTCATATAATATTTCAGAGCCGCAACTATTTATTCATTAGCATTCAGTCATGATTCAATGTTTTTAGCAGCATCAAGTAATACAGAAACAATACATATATTTCGATTAATTCATGCAAAAGAAAAGTATGATTATTATTTGTATCGATTAATTTTATTTGAATGAATTTCTTTAGACCTTCAGAAGCAACAAGTTCATGGATGGGTTCATTTGGTCGTCTATTAGGCGATGTTGCCTATTATTTACCTAAACAAACATCAGAAGTATTAACACAAGATCGTGCATTTGCAGCTGTACATTTACAATCAGCAGGAATGAAAACAGCAATTGCTATGAATACGTAAATAATATGAAAAATCTGTTTTGCTCTTATTTTTACTTTTATTCTTTTATTTTTAGCTTCGATAAAATATTAAAATTATTTGTTGCTGGCTATGATGGTGTTGTTTATATTTATGAAGTAAATACAAACGAAGGTGGAGAATGTAAACAGATTAGTCAATATCTTTTGTTTAATATTTCACAAACTTCAAATAATCAACAAACAATAATAGCAAATGACCGACGAAATTCACTTGGTAAGCTCTTTAGTAAACATAACTTGAAATTTGTTTCTTTTTCTTGATTAGATGGGTCCCGACAAATTTATTCAGCAAATTTACCAATAAATGAAAGTAATATAGTTCCACTTTCATCTCAACTTACAAATAAAAAAGAATCTGATGAGCAGTTATATAATACTGCAATACAGGAACAAAGTTTTCCTGAGTTACGGTCACCACCACCAGACGATGATGAATGATATACATTTGAGAGTGCTGTATATGATAATTATGTGTGCGTGCAACTTTTGTATTCCTTCTTTTGTTTTTTTATTTAAAAAAAAAAGATAAAACTTGCTGACAAGGTAAAAGTCGAATTGCTTTCTGTTGATAGAATGAATCAATTTATTTTTCGATAAAATTTATTCTATGTGGAAGTTATACATTTTCTTTTATAAGAAATAAAAATGTTAGAAAGAAAATTTTGCGTGTTTTTTTATTAAATAAAGAACTATTTATTATTCACAGATAAGGATACGACTGCGACTGCTCGTGCAGACATCGTGATGAGTAAGTTTTCAATAAAATTTCACACTCAATAGAAAAGAAACAGATAATATGTCAGTGTAAAAGAAAAATCCAAAACCGATGATTATTAGTAAGTGGTGTGTTGTTGAAGCAATGCAGTCAATTGGATACTAAGAGTTGGATTATTATACATGAAATTCATTCAAAGTGAAATGTACTACGAGCTTAATCATTAGTTCTAATGCGAAACACAGCATTTACGTAGCTAATCCCGTACGTATTCGGCCTTCATACTTTGCGTGTGTTTTACTGTAGCAAAATATCAACTTTGTGACGCGACGTTCTAGAGAACAGCAAGTTACTAGGAATTCATTCGAAATTTGTCGGGAAGATCCATGTGTTGAGATGACACAAATGTTTTTGAATCTTCAATCTGGGTTTTCGTTCATCTCCAGTAACTTTCGTAAAAATGCGATTTTGACGATTTGGCTTCTGTCGTTTTCCCGAGATAGTTAAAAGTGAACAGGAACAATAATGAAAACGTTCGACAGAACCGAAGCGATTCTAGGTGAAATCGTTGATCGTTCCTATGCTAATTGAAACCTCATTGGCAAAAATTGAGATCGCCTACCATCGCATTTATGTAGTCCTTTTCGAGTTTCCTTTTTTTGTTTTACTTATTAGACATACTTATTCACACATCAAAGAAGGTAACGGATTTGGAAAAAATCTTTTTCTGCACGAAACTCTTATATTTGAAATCCAAATCGATTATATCTCTTAACTTCTTTACCTCTGTTAGGTTATAAATACCTGGAGTAATAAAGCATATTGCAGTCCTAGCAACAGAGCGGATGTATATCTCATCAAACCAGAATGTATCAAATGAAGCTTAACATAGTGCATTGCTCTAAATTTCATCCTCTCTATCTACGAAGACATGGTGCATAAAAATTTGTTATATATATTTAGTGAAGCCTGCACTTCAATTGTTGCTAGGGAAATGGTGAGCTTTTTTTACTTCTACTATTCATAACATAACTAAAGTATATAACTTTTAAAGTGATACAATTTATTTTGATTTCGAATATAAGAATTTTCTACAGGAAAATATTTCCTACAAATCCATGCTGTCAAAATAACTTTTTCTTTCTTCGATGCGTAAATAAAACAGTACAAGAATGTTCATATGCGATTGGTATATACATACGAGATGTTTAAAACCAATATCCAACATGAAATATCTATTCAAATAAAATATCTGAAGCAACTTGTAATACCCTTGCTAATGATATATTGAACAATAAAATTGACTAAATATTATAGAAATTATATAGAGCACAAATTGTTCCTGTATCATAACGAAAATTTCAAATTAGAACAGGCTTGCAACAATTTGCAAAAATAAACGATTGAACAAGGTGTAGGTGTGCGTAACTGTGGTTCTTAATATGATTTGCTCTCAGATCAACACTCACATACCCACACTCTTTAATGCATAGATTAAATATGTTTTCATCTGATTTCTATTTAATGTGATTAAATAGCAATAATCATCTTTGACTTTACTTCGTCTTGTCAGATTATTATTTAATTTTGACAAGCACAATAGTAAATTAATAGTAAATTATTTTTTATTTATATTTTGCAGAAATGAAATACAAAGCAGGAATTGCTTTATATTCACATCGTTCTAATATTATCAGAGTCTATTCATACTTCATATCTTAAGAAAAGAAAAAACTAATCAAAATTCGATATTTTTATGTTAAATAAAATGCTACTATTCGTTATAATCTTCAACATAAAGTTTATGAAAATAGAACAAATATATTATCAGTCAGTTTTAACTGACTGAAAAACAATGTTCTTTCCTTTATTGTATATGCAGATCTTAATTTGAACCCGTGCATATAAAAAATAAAAGTTCTTTATCATAGTATTACAAGGGAGCATTTATGTAAATGATATATTTTATTTCTTGAATAATATATTTGAATTTAGCATTAATTGATTCGAACTCTTTGCCTGTCATTTTACTTCCAAATAGTGCACAATGCCATCAAGTCTCTTGTTAAATTAATTGCCTTGTGTTTTCACAACATGAAGCTACTTATTACATTCTTCTCGTTTCAATTCTGATCGATCAAGTTAGAATAAAAATATTAGCTGTGATTAACAATGAATCAGAAGAAATCTATCTCATTTCACTCGTCAACTCCTCCTTTCCGAAATCAATAGTCATAATAACGAAAAAAATCTTTATCTAAAATATTAATAGATCTTAGAAAAAATCCAATCAAGATTTTTGAGGTACCAAGGAAAAAGCATATGATATCAAGTAAGGACACGGTGTTTATACTCAATTTTTCAAGTATTATATAACCTGCAATCATTACTAAATGAAAATTTCGAATGAAAATTATTCTCTATTTTATTTTAACTGGATAATACAACTATTTAATTATCTTTAATTCAAAACGAAAATATGTTACAAGCATTAAATATTATTACCAACCGCACCTGTAAAGTACCTAGAGAACCTTTCCTTCATCCGACAAGAACTGCATTTTTTCATGAGAAATAAAAAGAATGAAATCTCACGAAGTTTAGCTTTGTAAAATCAGATTATGGTGAAACAAAAGATGAATCAGGGATGATCCTGCTTTAGATTTCCTCATTGACAGATGTATGACTGATCCTGTTCGCTATCTCTGATCACTCATTGACAAATTTCCTTATCGGCTAATTCAACTCAATGCTTGACACTACAACAGTTTAATTACACGGTATACTGTGATCAAGAAAAATTGTGTCTTGAAAGATAACAGCAGACAAAAATATATTGGGCCTATTTAAAAAAAAATTTTTCGCCTGGTGCTTTGTAGAACGAATCAAGATAACATTTCTAACAAAGTTTAGCATATATAATTGGGGTGTATTGAATAAGGAACTTTTTCGAAATTGAAGAAATTTGATCTCAGTGAAGTTTTGCTGACTGTGGAAGTGAAAAAAAAATACGATAGGTATCAAGTGTCTTTAGTTATTTTGTGGAGGAAAGAAAGTTGTATGAAGCCATATGATCAAATATAAAAAAGTGATCTAATGAATAAAATATTATCTTCATGTTATCCATGGCCATCAATGCAAAAAGTTAATCATATGATTAAAAATGTTCCGAGTACAGCTGACTTGCAAAATGGCTACATCAAAAGACTTTGTGTGGAAGTCACAGGTCGACGACCTTAACCGAAAGAATACTTTATTCTATAGTCTCCACTCCTCTTACAAAGAAAATTACTATTCAAATGAAATACAATTCATTAGATAGATACGCTGAATTATCTAAAAGCAGTTGTATAGTATCATATTTTGCTTGTCGACAAAATAAGTATTTCCTTCTCAAGAGATCTGTATGCATACATGCATTCCTTCAATTATAGGATATTCAATAGTTTTCTACAAAAATAAGAATGCATTTGATTATTAATTACAATGAGACAAAATACTCAAGATAGCCGCTCTTTCTCCTTTAAAAATATCGACGTTTCAGAAGTTTTGTTTAGACGGTAAATTTCTTTCTTAGCACAATATAATTAAATAAATTCTAAGCAAATATTTAAATCATGTCATTGTGTAAGTTAGAAATGCTGAAAGAAAATTCTTTTCTAATACTATTGAGAATTTAAGAAAACAACAAAATATTAATGAAAAAACTTAGCATTGGTTTGCCATAGATTATTATTTAATTAAAGAAAAGAAAATTTAAGAACATAAATAATCATTATTAAAGCTATTTCATCAAATATTTGCATTAGCTGAAAGGATTAAAAGAAAGATTAACATTTTTTTATCAATTTTATGCATTGAGTAAAAAGAAGGGACCATTAAATAAATTAAAAAAGAGATGAATGAAATATTCTTTCATGATAAAATTACATAAATATATCTTTAGGTAAATCATTACCACTTTCAAATGTTGCCCATTTCGTTCGAGGTATATCTTTGAATATAGTTTCAAGTCTTTGTTGTCCTTCATTATCATCTTTGTATTTTCGAATAAAAATTTGTGCTATTCGATTAGGATATTGAGCATAGATACTTGCATAAATATCGGGATCTTTTTGAAATATATCTCCAATTAAAACAAATAAACGATGATATGTATTTTGTAAAAACATATGTAAGGTTTTGGTTTTGGAGTTTATATAATTTGATGACATAAAAAAAGCTATAAAATTGGCATCAAGCCATGTAAAATGTCGCATATGTGCAGAACCTGATGGAAAATGTTCATGATCAAAAAATTCTTTTAAAAATGGATAAAGCTGATCTGGTGATGCTGTTAAATAAGCAAATGTTGCATTATATTTTCTTTCCCAATATCGATATATTTCTGCCATACCCGAAACAGCTTTAAATTCTCCACTAAATGTATTAACTAGTGTTTGTGTAGATGATGTTACTTTTGTTATTTTAATTGTATCATCAATATCACTAATAAATGTTATACCATGATCATCACATAAATAAATTTCACCAATAGCTCGAAGATTTCTATACGGTACTGATACTTGAAAAAGTACTTTACCATCATTACCACCTGGTTGACGAAATAATTCAATTTCTTGATTACTCATTGTAAAAGTATTTTTTATACGACCATCGTCGTCAGTTCGAGTGCACATTTCTCGATTAAGTCCATCAATACATATATCTTTTCTTTTTTTACCTTTAGCAGTAAACATTTTAATACGATTTCGATCTAAATCTTTTTGAACAATAAGTTCTAATGATTTTTCCATTAATAACGCTTGAATAGGATTTTCTTCATAGTACCATCCTTGAGTATACAAAATCCAATTAAATGATAATGAATTCGATATTGATGAATGATCTCGAAATGCTACTGATGGTACAAGAAAAAGTCCTTGTTTATCAAATAGAAATCCATTAATTACTTTTGAAGTAGTAACAATAATCAAAAGAACAAAACATATATCTCTCATAATTGATAATGACTGTTAGGTGAACTTGCCTGCTATGTCATTATATATACTCATTTTATCATCGAAGATACAGACTAATCTGTTTTGTCGACAGAATGAATAATAATAACGGCATAGGATTATTTGAATATAAAAAGTGACTGGCAAATATTTACTATCATTGATAAAGTCTATTATATTACCTGTGATGCATATGCTGTTATGTAAAATCAGTTGCTGACAACAAATCGCAAAATTTAAATATATAACTAAGCAATCGCTTGTCAACAAAATTCATTGTAAAATATTTAATAATAGATTATTAGTTATCAAAACCTTAGACAAATATAAAACAGTTGAAAAAATGTTTTTTTACATTGACATCTACTATGATATTTTTTTAATTTAATTAACGGCAATTATTTATTCTCATATTATGATCTGCAATTTTGATTTTCTGATGCCTATAATGTCATTATAGATGGAAATATTTTCAATTTGGAACTATCATCATATAAGGATTTTTATAATGTCAATAAATAAACTCTTTTATTGACAATGCTTTCATCAGTATAATAATGTTTAAAAATGATTAACTTAGTTATTTATGATCATAAATTATTTTGACAGATTAAAAACAAACTTCAGCATATTTTTAGATATTCCTTATTTGTTTTCGGTCGAACTTTCTTGGTTATCAATATAGAATTGTATTTTTTCTTTTCACAATAATTTGAATTAAATCATCAGATTGTCGCTTTGATGATCTTAAGAAAAAATAAATCAATTAAATCGTAATTATATTTGTTTGTGACAAAGATTATTAACCTCAGGGAAATAAAGTACACATTCGTCCATTCATTCGATCGTATAAGCGGAAATCGTCTGCTTCAGGAAATGCAGTTTGGATGAAAAATCACTCGATTTGTTAAGTACCCATAATAGATGAAGTAGTATGCATCCATTGGTTTTAACTATTGAATTGTATGATAGATATGCTTCTTATTATATCTTCTCTTCAGTATCGAATGAATGGGAACTAACACCAGTCATACAAATTATCCCCCCTTCATCATCATATTCAAGTGATATGATTCCTTTTTTATGATTATTCAGTCTATATTAGATGAATGAAAGCAATTAGTAATTGATCCTTACTATTTACACTGCTGCCATTGATCGATAAAAAAGTTCGATCGGTATTGAATGTTGCTATGCAAAGCGAACAAAAAAAAACCAACAAAATGAATAATAATTTTATTATTAGTATACTTTTGCTTTGATTACTTCTAAGTGAAAGTAAATATTTTATTGATATTCGATTATCAGAATATCAACAGTATCTTTCATGCTGAAGCATAGTATAATAACATAAGCTGTGCCATCCTTTGATTTTGTATAATGTTCAATCAAACAATAAGGACTATTTTCGCACTCAATGAAAGCAATTTTAAAAACGTATTAGAGCATGTACTCTTTCATTTCAGATTATTTGATACTTTCTTAGATTAAATGTAAGAAATACGAATTCAAAACTTAATTTTGATATATGCACATGTTTATAAGTGCAATCCTTTTGTTTTTGTTTGTCTCTCACCATGTCTTTATTTCAAGTAATACTACATGAAAGACAACCACCAACCAACATCTTGCAATGTCAGAGCGAGAGAGAGAGAAAAACGAAGAAACTAGAAACTTTATTCATTTATTCTCTCTTTTTTGTGAGCACTCGTTCTGCACCACCGCTACTATGATGCTTTTCTCGCTCAGTCGAAGTACGCCTTTTCTAATGTATCTCTCGATTGTTTCCTCTACACTAACGAACAGTGAATAAAAAAAAAAGAAGAAGAATGCTTTGGACGTCAATGCAGCACATTACATACAAGCATTACCATTATATGACCACATTGAGTCTAAAGAATGGAGTTATATATTAACATTCGAACAAAGAAAAATAAATGAAAAGTATTCTTCTTCTTATTTTTTTACTCTTTTCTCATCGACAAATACAAGTATCGTTTCACAATTAATCGATTTGTAAATATATATTTTGCTTGCTTTTCTTTTATATATTTTATTGTGTCAACGGTTCTGTAATTAGAATGTAATAGTGTTTTAGATAACCCGCATCGATATTTAATTATAAGCGAAGAAAAAAAATTGATGTCTATTATTTTTATTCGGATGTTTATTGCAAACACTAAGGACAGACCCACTGATGTGCATTGAATACTTGATACAATAGTACAGATATGCATACAAAAAAAAACCAGTTTTTTATTTCTATCGTTGCTTTTTTTCCCTTTCTTTCCTGAATGCGTGGAATATAATAAGTGTTTTAAAAAAAAATTTTGCACACACCGATAGCAAATTACTGGTGTTGTTATTACTACTGCTCCCATTTCTCTTGCTGTTACTGTCTAATGACAGCCAGAAGTATACACTTTTTTCTTCTTCTTCTTCTTCTTCTTCTTCTTTTACTTTACTTTACTTCATCATGCGCTTGCCTTACTTCATGTCCCCATGCGTATAGAAAGTAAATAGTCGAGAATAGAGCGCTGGTGAATGGGAGAAACTCGTACCACATGCGCTGCTCGTTATTGCCAGGGTGTCTGTGCTGTCGAGAAAGAGAAGAAGAAAAAAAAGAGAGAAAAGACTATTTTGGCATGTATGCTCGTTTCATCTATAATTCATGCTTAATTATTCACTTCTCGCGCACACGCAGTCTCTACTAGTACTGTTGTTCAGAGGATGACTAGCACTATTGTGATCGCTTGTACATTGTAGCATATCAATTTATTCAATAAATCTTGCGTGTTCATTTTCCTTCACAGGTTTGTAATTCATTTTCAACATGATGAGAAAATTTTCTCTACACCCAGTGCTTTTTTTCAAATGTCGAAGTCGATTCTTGGTAGTAGAATTGTAATCAATCAAAATCTAATTACTCATATTAATTTATAAATTTATCATGGAATATGAAATGATAATAGTTATCATATTTAAGTGCATATGTTTTTCATAGTTCTCTTCATCTTTGAATATGAGAAGCAAAAAATAAAACAGATATTAAAGAATATGAAAATTTTTCCTTGAGTAATTAAAGTGAATGAATTTTAGAAGTCTGTTATTGTAATGATTTAAAAATAAAATAGCCAATCATGTTCATGTAGTTTCTATAATTTATCGGTTGTTATTTACCGGTAAAAAACGTTGAAAATTAATAATTGGGTTTTTAATTTGATAATCGGGTTTGTTTTCTTTATTCAGAAAAAAAAATATTTTTGAATATGCAAACTGTTATGAGTGAGTATCACTCGTTTTCAATCACTGTGACTAATACAATAAAATCTTGTATAATGATTCTTCCGTTTGCCGGTGAATCTCGCTTCCCGATAGACCTTTTGAAATAACGAAAGAGAGAGAGATGAGTAAAACGGAAAAAGCTTACTCATATATATATTTACGCAAAGGCACAGGTATAAAAAAAAAAAAGAGAAGAAAACGAGGAGTCTTGGTTGTCATTGTCGACGATGATACGAAGGTATAAATGTGAAGTGTAATATCGAACGTCAGCAAAGCTCCACACCCTCTTGCGTCACTGACTATAAGTTTGTTTCTTTGAATCATTATGTATTCTATGTGATTTCACTATATTCAAATTATTTTTCCTTTTATTACTCTGGAGCAGATAGCAGTAGAATGAGAAACATGATACTATAAAAAATCCAAAAAGAAAAAGAAAAGAAGATTGTTCATGGCTAATCATGCCTGAACACGAAAGCTATTCTAGATAGAAGAAATCTGGTTTCCAACATAACATTTTTTTAGTAATCACCTCCGATTTGGAGAAAAAAAGAATGAGAGAGAGAGAGAGAGAGAGAGAGAAAGAGAGCAGGAAAGAAAAAGAATAGCTGGTATTATGATTCGTATTTTTTTCTCTAGAGTGAATACACAAATTTTCACAGAATAGAAGAAGAGAAAGAGAGAGAGAGAGAAAAAAAGCAGTCTAACGACCTTGGTGTGGTTTTAGTATGTCCTCTCTGCATAACTGGCATGTGAATATTGCACACAAGTGAATTTACACGCATACCTATACACTCAAACAAAATGTCGGACGAATTTAGCAATTTTACTACTATTAGCTGTCAAAAATTTAAATGTTCAGCTCGCGGTCTTCTATTGCCGTTTGGTAAATATTTTATTTATTAAATATAAATGTATACATTTTTGTTCTTTTTTTTTCTACATAATTACCAGGTATTGAAGCATGCATGTCAATACGAGTACGAGCAGTATTATATTTTATTTTTTTACTTTATCTTTTTCTTGGTATTGCTATTATTGCCGATATATTTATGTCTTCAATTGAAACTATAACATCAAGAAGACGAAAAATACGTTATCCAGATCCAGGAGAAAAGGATAAATATTTAACTGTTGAAGTTCGAATATGGAATGATACAGTTGCAAATTTGACATTAATGGCCCTTGGTTCAAGTTCACCTGAAATTCTTTTATCAATTATAGAAATAATTGGTAATCGTTTTGAAGCTGGAGAACTTGGTCCTGGAACTAGTAAGAATCTATCTAAATATTGTATTTAAGTTAAACAATAATTATAGAAAATTGTCTATGAATTAAAGTAAGACAATTCTTGTTTTTTTTTCTCGGAAAATAATGTCAAAACAAAATACCCTATGTTTTTATTTGTATGGATTAATGCACGATAAGGTCATGGTATTCTAATTTGCCATTTGACTACTCTCTTCAAAGCACATGTTTTTCTAAGGAAACTATTCGTATTTAAAAAAAAAACCATCTGAAAAAAAAACAAAAGATCAGAGATCTTTTGATTAGATTATGATTTACTATTTTAGTTGTTGGTTCAGCTGCTTATAATTTATTAATGATTTGTGCATTATGTATTTCGGCAATTAAGACTTCTGAAACAAAAAGAATAAAATTATATAGTGTTTTTATGGTAACTTAATTTTCTAAATATTCCTAAATAGAATTGAATATTAACATAGGTTACATCATTCTTTGGATTTTTTGCCTACATATGGATGTTCATTGTCTTATCGATTATATCAAAAGATGTTGTTGATCTTTGGGAAGCTGTCATTACATTTCTCATGTTTCCATTGGTTGTCATCATAGCTTTTCTAGTAAGATGAACGTCTTAAATAAAAAACTAAATGTTCTTTATGCTTAATTAGGCTGAAAAAAATTTCTATGCTTCAAAAAAATTTGACTTGGAAGAAGAGGAACAAACACTTATATTAAGTAAGTCGCAATTTTTTTTTGTCAATATTTTCGGAAGATTGATTGTATGCATGATAGATATTCTGTATGTTATTTTTATTTTGCCTTTAGCACCACCGGACCATGATGAAACTGGCAGCCCACGTAGTTTTCGTAAAGATGAACTTCTTCAATTTTTACGTGTATGTTTTAATTAATCTTAGAGCAAAACAAATCGATTAGAAGTTTACTTCATTGTTTTTAATATATAGGATCTTGGTCAAACAACAAATTTATCATTAGAAGATAAAGCACAATTATTTGCAGCCAAATTAAGTGAAAGTATGCACCGATCACGTATGCAATATCGAATTCAAGGTGCTCGAATGCTCACCGGTGGCAAATCTTTATTTCTTAATTTGCCTGACAAACTTCAAGAGGTTTGTAAAAATGTTAATTAAGAATGGAAAAAAATTATTTTTATTTCTAATTTAATTGAATGAAATGAGATATTTGTTTTCTATTATATATATGAATATCTAAACAGATCTATACGGAAGTAAATAAACGTGATTCAATGGGTGATCGTCGAACATCATTGATGCCAAAAACAATTGAAGAAGAGGATAATATTGATTTTGATGAACAGCAACCATTAATTGAATTTTCTACGACAGCATATGCTGTACTTGAAAATGAACAAAGAGTTGTTCTTAAAATCAAACGAAGGGGTCCGACTGATGTCGATGTTCGATTCAGGTGTTTATCTTTTTCAATAGCTTGTTTAATCATTCGTGCATGCGTGTGCTATAACATATATACATATAACGCAACGCTAAATAACAAATTATTTTCGTACATAAATCTATACTAATTCTTCTAATTTCTAATCTTTTGCAACATACATATAAGTTAATCTGTTATGATTTGTTCTTTTTTTTATGTTTGAGGATAAAATAGAAAATTACCCTGATTCGTTTAGATTTACGAACGAGCTGTCAAACCACAGCCGTTTGATGGGTGTTTTTCGGCTGACCATCCATTTGGTGGTCGAAAGGCAACATTATCAAAGATAGAAATAAATGATGATCCACGTATGGCTGTACTTGAGTTTGCTTCATCCAGTTATGCTGTACTTGAACGTGAACAGCGTGTAACTATCGAAGTTGTCAGATACGGTTTAACGAATTCCGTTATTCATTTTCGGTAGGTCCCGAATATAATCCACAAACTTGTCTGTTTTTTTTTCTTTCGTGCATTTATTATTTTCACTAACTAGAATACCTGCTAGTTTCATTTATCACTAAGTGTAACCAAACACCAAACTGTTTGACCTTCCTTTTTGTTGGATATTGATATAAAATTCAATATTTTTTCAATAAGATTAAAAATAAAAAAAATATTTTGCACGATATGCTTTTATTGCTTTGTGTTTGCCTGCTTGTAGCTTTCCTTTTGCACACTTTATATTACAGACGAAATCTATTTCACATTTCATGAATAGAGAGTATTTTCTGGATAAATTTTTTCTTAAAATAATTTATTTATAGACTTGATACAATTGATGGTACGGCAACAGCTGGTGAAGATTACGTTAAATTATCTGAAGAATTTAAAATGGAGCGTGGTCAACAAGAAAAACGAATTACAATACATGTTATTGATGATAATCAATGGGAACCAGATGAAACATTTTTTGTTAAATTATCATTACCTGAAGGTGAAGAATCTCGTGCAAAATTAGGTTCAAAAACAATTGCACTCGTAACAATTATCAATGATGATGGTAAATAATATCAATAGACAGAAAAAAAAGAGATAGAATAATTATATATTCATGTTTATTTCATAGAACCGGGTTTTATTGGATTTGAAGAATCAATTACATTAGTTAAAGAAAGTGTTGGTAAAGTAGAAATCAAACTCCTTCGTGTCAATGGTGCCGATGGACGTGTCAGTGTACATTATCGAACAAAAGATATTGATGCTGTCGCAACAAGAGATTATGAACGTAAGTAATCAATAGTATACATATGAAGATTATTTGTCACTATTTTTTTGAATGATGGAAATAGAGATGTGCAGAGTAGGATCGTGCTTAGAAAATTTTTCCCATTCAGGGTACAGGGCAGAGATGGGATCGGTTCGTATTTTTTTGCAACCGAATCGAATCGATCCTTTGCAACTAATGTGTTATTATAGATGATTTTTGTTATTGAATATTTTTGTTTTATAGCTGCACAAAGTGAAATTATATTTGAACATGGTGAAATATCAAAAATAATTGCTATACCAATTATGAATGATCTTGAAGCAGAAAAAGATGAAAGTTTTGCTGTTGAATTGTATGATCCAACGGGTGGTGCACAATTAGGCAAGCATACAAAAACTGTTGTTACAATTATAAATGATGATGGTAATTTTTTATCTTTTATGCTAAAATTAATTATTTGAATGATAATGATAATTTTAAAAACAAAACAACTTTTTTCATTTAGATTATAAAACAATGGCAAATCGAATGGCATCACTTGTTCAAGTTGATATGGATAAATTAAGTGTAACAAAAACATCATGGGGTCAACAATTTCGTGATGCTTTGAATGTCAATGGAGGTGATTTAGAAACAGCTAAAATGGGTCATTATATTGGTCATGCACTTGCATTTTTTTGGAAGGTAATTTTCACCAAAACAAAAAAAACAAGGAAAATTTATTGTTTCTTTTTTTTTGTTAATAGGTGCTTTTCGCTTTTGTACCGCCTACAGCAATAGCTGGTGGTTGGTTAACATTTTTTGTGTCACTTCTATTCATTGCTCTTCTAACAGCTGTTGTTGGTGATGTAGCTGCTATATTTGGTTGTCTAGTTGAATTAAAAGATAGTATAACAGCTATATCATTTGTTGCACTTGGAACATCATTACCTGATACATTTGCATCAATGATTGCTGCAAAAAATTCTAAAACTGCTGATGATGCTATTGGTAATGTAACTGGATCAAATAGTGTTAATGTATTTCTTGGTCTTGGACTTCCATGGCTTATTGCTGCTACCTATTGGGAGTCAAAGGTACGATGTTTACATTTAAATATACGATAATTAAGAAAGGGAGATGCATTCGTCTCTTGAGAAATATATGTGAATTAATTTCCTGATTTATTTTTTTTTAATATTTTAGAATCTTCCGTTTACGGTCAAAGCTGGCGATCTATCATTTAGTGTATTAGTCTTTTCTGTTTGTTGTGTACTTTCTATGTCTGTACTTATTCTTCGTCGATATTTAGGTGTATTTGGCAAGGCAGAACTAGGTTGGAGATTTTCATTTATTATTTATTTGATATTGAAAATATTCTTTTTTAGGTGGACCAGCAATACCAAAATATTTATGTTCAATCTTTTTTATTCTTCTTTGGATTGGATATCTAACATTATCTGGACTTCAAGCTTATGGACATATTAAATGGCAGAGTTAAACAATCGCATTCTGTATATATGGACATGGCTGAACGAAAACAAGTGAAAGCTTTAGTATATGATTCTGTTTTTTTTCCTTTACTCATATATATGAACAAAGACTAATTTTTTTTCTGACGGTGCGTATCTGTGATGAATGATATCCATATAAGAAAAAAAACGAAGAAAACGGCGACAAAAAAAAATAATCTAGGAAATTATTCTATACTTTGTTCTTTATTTTATTTTATTTTTTCTTTGTTTAAATATAACTGCTGATGACTAGCGTATAAGAAAATAATAATATCGACAAAACGAATAAAATGTATGAATGAGTGAAAAGAGATAAATTTAATATTTAAAGTGAACTCAGGATCACAATCATTTTCCAGAACAATTCCTTTTTCACTTCTCATATGCATAGTAATGCATAATCTTCATACATGTATTTTAACATAATATCTCTGTTTTTTTTTTTATTTGTTATTGAATTAATGAACATAAACGCTGAATTTCTTCTTTCATGTTTATGTGTGTATGTATCATCGTGCCTGTGGATGTTTATCTCTATATATTTGTTTTTTTTTTCATTTCATTTCCTTTTGTTTTTGCACTTTGTTTCTTTTTATGGTGGAATAACAGTAAACAATGGGACATGGAGAGCAGTAGTTACAGTATTTTTCTTTTTAAGATATACAAAAATATAAGAGAACAATAATCGACTATTGCAAAAACAAAATTTACAAATGAGAAATTGTAAAAAACAGTTTAGAAGAATTAGTATTTTACTTTTTTTACTTTCATAATGAAAAAAAGTATTTTATTATTATTGAATTAGTCACTTTTGTTGCAATCATACGATCATGTTCGATGAAGAAGAATGTCATAGAATTGAGGAAATGAAATACTGATAAGCATAATGTAGTTCTTACAATGTCTTAATCACATTTTTTCATGATGAAAAAAAAATGAATAAAATTAAAAGAATTATTGATTGAATTAGATTAATAATTTAAAATATGATAAAATATGTTGAATTTTCATGACAAGTTAATGATTTGCAAATTACTGAAGAAGGAAAAAACTGATTTCTATCGGTGGATATCAGTTTTTATCTGTTTATCGTAAATCAATAGAAATCAGGTCTTTCAATTTTATTACAGGATGTTTTCTATGATTTAGAGTAATTTCCATTGATATCTAATGACTTATGATGGTTTCCGATGATTGTGAACTACTTCCGATCATTATTCGTATTCTAAAGGCGTTAAAATGATTTTTGGCATAGAAATCAGTTTGTTCCCTCTTGAAATTACTCATCGAATCAATGAATTCTATTAAATTATTAATAAAAAAATAATCTTTTCTATTTGTTTTTATTGAAGCAACATATCTCACATTTTTATTTAGAAAATTTAGTTTTTGATTCATATTCAATTCAATAAAATTATATTCAATTTTCTAATATTAATTCATTATGTAGATATACTATTTACACATTTAATTAAATTTTTAGTGTTAGCTGAATATAGCAATCAAATTTCAATAACCTTTTGAATCCTTGGGAGCTCAAAAAAAATTCACTAGAAAAATCCAATATATTGAAGTTACTTATTCAACAGACAACATATTGTGATCTTTGCGTACTTGTTCAAGGTTAAAAGGATCTTCGTTATATTTATATCAGAAGTATCTATCCGATTAGTCTTCGTTGATGAATGCACGTCACATTGTATTACCATGATTCTCTGCATTTAAACAGCGCTCTTCTTTTTTTTTAAAGACAGTGAATCAATAATACCCATAACCATAGCTAGAAATATCTTTTAATTACTAAATATTATTCTATGACAATTCTATTTCAGCGTAATTTCTTAAGATAATAATAATATTGAATGGGATTTAATATCGTAGATATTTAATTACCGAATAAATAGTAATTTAAATTTAAATGAAAAGCATTTAGTACGATAGATAGTATAAAAATTGAACTGAATGAACTATCCACATAAAATAAATACCATTGACAACTAATGAAGAATATTTGTAATGTTAATGAAATACGATTTCAAACTTTTGATCAAACTACGTATTTTAAATCAAATTTGAATCTTAACTCTATTATAGATCATACATTTTCTATTTTACATACAGTGATTGAAAGATTTATGAGTTAGAAAACTAAATCCAAATTTACATTTATTTTCACTCATTACATCATTTCATATTCATATTATACCTGGATCATCAAAATTTACCCTAAAAATAGATTATATATATATCGTTATAAAAGCTGTTAGCGCAATCCCTTGCGGGATTAAAAATGTGAAACACGATGGCTCTACTATTACTAATTGAATGGAAATCCTTCGTTGGGGGGAGGGGGGAGGGGAGGGTGCAAAATTTCTACCCTACACACTTCAACACTCCTTTTAGGTCGTGATTCATAAAAGGCACAGTCGGATTTGTCTTTTTGAAAAATCATGAAAGAAAAGTCCTTATTTAAAATGAACAGTATTATGATTCATGTCAATATAACTACATGGGCTAACAGAATATGATATGTCATTATTGCAATAAATCAAACGGGAATTGATAGAAGCCATATTTTTTTTCTCACTGAGAAAAATGATAACGATCGTGATGAATTGCATAGATAAATAATATAATCATATGAAATAAACACTCGATTTATCTTTAATACATGACGCTGTTCATAATCATTTTTCGAAATAATAAATATTCTGTTACTAATAATAAAAGTGATTAATAAGTTTTGCACTATTTTTAAAGAACATTATTCAATAAAGGGTAAGTCGAAAGTCTTGAGAATAAATCTTTGTTTGTTTTTCGGCTTTCTTGAAAATGTTTCCGATGAGTCAAAAGCTATAGGTTAGGACAAGAATTTAGTGTAGTTTCGGAATGCGGACTTACGAGAGAAGTCTCCTATTCTCTTTTGAGTCGAGTCTATGTTTTCGACGTGAATCTTGACATAGATAGAGACATGCCTTAATAAGAAGAGTTTCTTGCAAATGTTTCAAATCTTGTCGCTCTTCCTGTTGTAAGATACAATGATGGTAATAGTGTGTTTCTTAGAATGCTCAAATTATCTGACAGATTTGATGCTCTTATCTCAGAATAGAAGCAAATGAGAAGATCTGAAACATTCAAAAAACACTATTCTTATTGAGGCTTATCTCTATTCAAAGTTTTGAATTCGAAATTCGAATTGAAGAGTAGTGAGGAAATCTTTGAAATGTTCTAAAAATCCAATTGAACGATAAATCAACAGGCTTATGTTAATCCCAATAAGTCCCTTTTTGAAGGTATTAAAAATTATCATAGTTGGTCGTTTTGTCAAGTAAACGATTCTTTACAAAATGTTTTATTGAACTAAGTTGTAGTTATTTTATCAAGAGCTTCTTTCTATGCAAAACTTTTTTTTCAATCGAAATATCGATTTTTTTCAAAAATGAGAGTTTAAAAAAAATGAAAATTGAAATGTCATGGCGAAAGATAAAAACAAAACTCAAGTAGTACATTTTGCCGGGTAGTTTCTGCTCTACAAGCTGATATAATTATAAAGATTCAAACTTTTGCTTTCGAGTTGCAATAGTGAAACAATACAAAAAAATGTGCAAAGCATTTTCTGTACAAAGTACTTAGTTATGAGTCTTTCAAAGATCATTTCAATAATGTCGAGCAAAAACTGAAATAAAATGTCTAGACTTATAGCATTGGACTAAACGAAAACACTCTCAAAGCAACCACAAGTCAACATCCATATTATGTCAAAGTTTTTGACCCACGCACTCTCCTCAAAGCATGATTCATCATATTTTTGTTGTAATAAGTGTTGTAAGAAATAAAAAGTGAACACACAGCATCTAGTGTAGAAAGTTTATTAATACATAAATTTTTAAGTATGCAAATAATATCATTCGTTAGCAACGTGACTTTGCAAAATTAAAATAAGTGTGTTTCAGGATGATGAGCATTTCTAGAGCTGATTTTTATAGGTTACATGTATGTTAAGTTACTCTATATATCATAAAAAACTCAGCCCTATAACCCATTGTTCACAGGAATTATTAGTAAAAAACCAGCTTTAGCGATATGACACAAAAAAAAACGATATCAACTTTCACTTCATATATTTTAGTTGACAAGAACCTTCGAATCTAGGCAGTATGCTTAAAAACTCCCTAGTGCATTTTTCAGACACCTTCTGAGGCTACAAAACCTATATTCAAAAGTTTTTTCTCAGCATGCCTAGAGTTTTCAAAAAAATCGAATTATTGTTTGTTAGCCGCCATGTGACCGAGTGCGAATTTAAAAACGAAAAAACAATATTTTTATAACCGAATAAGAAGTTCAAAATCAATTCTAAACGATAGAGATCTTTATTCAAAATTTCTAGAAAACCGATTTTTAAGACAAAATTTTTTTTTGGAATTCGATCCTACTGAAAATTTCATTATAGATGTGGTTCATGCCGTAAAAATCTATGCTGAAATGTTCGAATTTTTTTCTCATATGGTTAGAGAGATATTCGTTAATTACTTTTTAATTAATAGTTAACTGAAAGGAGCAACATTTTTACATATATTTATGCTAAAAGAATTTATTCAAAAAAATAATCGTTGCAAAAAAAAATGAAAGGCCAATGTATCCCATTCTTACCTGAAATGACTTATATATGCAACGAAGAATTCAAGAAATTTCATTTTCTGCAATTTGAATAATGTTCGATGTCATACGATGAATACTTTTGTAACATTGAGAAGTCATCTTATTCACCAGAAATAACATCACATATTCAAGATGGTACATAGAGATATAAATCAGTCGTTATACTCTTTGATTAGTTAAGCTTCTATGACCTTTCAAAAAAAAAAACTATTTATCATTTGTTTATTATATACATCAACGCAATTTGTTAAGAGATTATATCTCATGATATGATAAAGTGATAAATTGCCCTTGCATTTTTTTTCTTGCTTTAAGCCTTGACGAAAAAATCAGTTTTTTGTAAAAACTGTTAGTTTAATATAAATACAAATTTAATCAATCGATCTATTCCTATTGAAATATATTTGGTAGTCTTTTTTTGCATGATAAATAGATTTGTAAAGATTATATCATCGTCTTTTTCACTTATTGACCTTCCAAAACTCAACCATCGCCTTGTTTTCTTAGCGATAATTGGTTCGAGATAAAAAGTCCACGCCCTTTTTATTTTGTTTCTCCCTAATTATTCCTAGCAGCAAAACTGATGAATGCATAAAATCAATAGATTTAGTTCTTGTATTGTATGCGAACAAGTAAAATCAGTCTAATATTAGATTCATTCTTACTGAATTCTGTTCTTTTGCGTTCTTTTCTTTTTTCTGTATATTGATGTTTTTTTTTTTCTTTTCGTTTTCTTTGTATGCAATTGAATGCGTGACCATTTTACTTGATTTCTGTGCTTAACGTTCGTACGCCAAGGTATTGGATCACATCTCTTTTATTTATTCTGTACCATTCATCTATTTTTTTCTCTTTCTTTTCAAATATTTCTTTTTCACAGGTAACTAGAAAAAAACGAACGATGCTCTATAATGTGGTTATGACTGTTCTTCGTAAGTACATCAATAACTTTTTTCTTATGTTACAATAAAATAAAAAATGTTTTTTTTTTACAATTGAAGCGTCAAGTGTTTTTTTTAACTCTTTTCATTTTGATTAATAACAATATAAGTAATATTCATAGAATTTTATGATCGGTCTTCAAATAGTATAAACAGCTGTGTCGTTGTCTGATCTAGCTGCCATTCCGATTACATCATAGAATGATGATGGCGACAAGCTGTGTATATAGGATAACCTTTTTTTTTAACGAAACTCGTTCTTTTGTTTTTCTTGTATATGTATATATATACGTGTGTGTGTATCTGTACATGCCTACTAATGAAATGGCATCCGTTATTTCTTTCAGATCAACGATATGACATCTGAATGAAAAGAGTAATATTGATTTTTATCGATGGACTTTACTGCAGTCATTGACAGTGCCAAAAGATTTGCTGGAGGAAAAAGAGATGAAAATAATTATGATGATTTACTTGTTGATCGACTTCACAATCGATATACAGTTGCTATATTAGTATGCTTTTGTATTGCTATTTCATCATATCAATATATGGGTAAGATGTAAACAAATATGAGAAATGGAAAAATTATAGACCTGATTCATTTATTATATTTAGGTGATCCATTAGAGTGTTGGGTTCCTGCTCAATTTACTGGCGCTTATGAAACTTTTACCAATCGACTATGTTATATACAAAATACATATCACGTACCAAAACATCAATCAATTCCACAAGATTATAATTCACGACGCGAACGAACACTTAAATATTATCAATGGATTAATTTTGTTCTTTTGTTGCAAGCTTTGTTTTTTAGTTTACCACGTATTATCTGGCGATCATTTAATGATAAAATTGGTTTACCACTTGAAAACCTTGTTGATGCAGCAAATAAATATGAATCATTTGACAGTGATAACGATCGTAACAAAGGTACGTATTATATTACATATATTATGATGAATACTGATCTGTTATTGATATGATTAGTTGTGCGATATATATCTTACTGTCTACAACGCTATCAAGAATATGTCGATCCTCTAAAACATGAAAATGGATCTGGCATTCAACGTGTGACTCATCAGTGCCGTTTATTTTGTCAAGCTCGCACAGGCTCATCACTTGTTTGCTATTACTTTTTTATTAAATTTCTTTATTTAGTTAATTTAATCTTACAAATACTGTTTCTACAATATTTTCTTAGTTATTATGATGCAAACTTTTTACAATATGGTTTTAATATAATAGGAGCATTATTTTCTGGTTTTTCATTACCAGAGAGTAAATTATTTCCACGTATAACATTATGTGATTTTCATATACGTGAATTAGGTGAACGTCATTATTATACAGTTGAATGTATACTTGTTATAAATATATTTATTGAAAAAATGTATTTTATTCTTTGGTTATGGTTTTGGATATTATTAATAATAACAATAATTGATATCATACGCTTAATTTATGTAATATTTATGCGACATTCACGTAATGTTTTTATTACTCGACATTTAGATTTAATTATTAAAAATCGCATATCAGATGAACAAAAATTTCGACATTTTCTTCGATATTTTCCTGCTGATAATGTATTCGCTTTATTGATTATAGGAGCTAATGCGAATACACTTATTGTTGCTGAAGTACTTGATGATTTATGGTATCGAAAACTTCATGAAGAATCTGATGTATAATATAAACATATGAATATTTGTTATTGATATATATATATACGTATATGCTTGTTTTGGTTTCTAAGTGAAAGACAATATTGATATGCTTTTAAAACTAACAGATTTTTTATAAATTGAATTGACTTTAGTTTATATTTCTTTTCTTTTTCTTATCTAACAAATAAATTGACAATGTACAATTAAAAATAAAAATATGATTTCACGAATTGATAAATTTATAAATGAATATTTGAAGAATGGATTTCATGATTAAGTCTTTTGTGTATTTTTAAGAATAATGGTTGATGGGAAAGTTTTTAGGCAAAATGTTTGTTTACTGTGGATCCATTAGAAAATATTATTGACAAATCAAAATCTATGATTTTGTGTTCTTTTCGAATATAGACTGACACAGAAACTACGCAAACTGATACCTATCGTCTGAGATCATGTTTGGTTCATAGTGAGGACTCTGTAAGATGAGAAAAATCTTAAAAGGATTTGTGCCCATGGTCCTATGGAGATGAGTTACGACCGTTTTACTGAATTTTCGATGCAGCTTTAGGTATTTACCAAAAAATCAAATGAAAAGATTTCAATCTCAAATTTTGCCCATAGATAGGCCTAGTGACTATGAAAGTGTTATGCAAGCTTCAGCCAAAAAGAACGTCCCTTTGTCGAGATGTAGAATTTCCAAAAAAAATGATCGTTCACCACAAAAATGGACTTTACTGGATAATTTAATATTTCGACAAAGAAACATTCTTTTCAGCTTAAACTTTCCAGATATTCCCAGAATCACTAGAACTGTCTCTATGCAAAACTTCAGATCAAAATTCTGTTATTTCATTTTTCGGTAAATACCTAAAGCTGCATCGAAAATTCAGTAAAATGGTTATAACTCTAGCTCCAGAGGCTCATGGACACGAACCAGTTTAATATTTCTTTAGGGTTACCGAGATCTTCTTGTAAACCAAATATGAGCCAAAGGGCGGGTAGGAGTTCAAGTAAACCCCTCATCAGAAATTTTGTTTCAGTTTTTGTTCGAAAGTTGTGAAGTAATTTTTGAAAAGTCAAAAAACTTTTCTTTTTATGGAAAATGTCTATATTTTCACTATGTCAATTCGAAACTAAAAGCTGGAATCTTTATTTATGCATCAGCTGGTAGATCAGAAGCTATCCTACAAAATTCAGAATTTAAACTTTTTTTTATCTTTCAACAAGACACCACACGTCTACTTTTTCCCAATTGCTGAAATAAATTTCTAAGCTGATATTCGAAAAGAGCATCATAACATATAGCTTTTGATACTTTCTAGCAGGTCACAAGTGAACAAGCATCTTGTCTAAAAGCTTTCCAAACACTCGTTAATAGAAACCAATAAAAAATGTCTGTGTAAGAATGAAAAACGAGTGGGCGTAAGCTTAATAATTCGACCATGGCGACAATTATCGATCAGTGCTGTTCAGAAATTCAAAGGAGAGTACTCTGAACATCTTTTTGTGTGATACTATATAAAATAAAATTGTTCTAAAACTCATCATCTTCTCAAAACATTTATAAAAATGCATGAAAACAATATTTCATTTCAAGAAAATTTCGATAAAATGTCAGTAAATTTGCTAAAAATCAAAAGAGTTTTATATAATTTGACTGAATCGATATGCGATTTTTTTTTGCCCATTATTGACGTATGAGAAGATAAACATCTGAATCGTAACTTGAACCGTAGATGTGAAATCTCTCTATCTGAAGCAACATGCCAAAATCAAAATTAAATCGAAACACAACATTGTTTTCATTTCATTTTTCCTTGGATTTTTTTTGCAACGATGATGGGTTTTAAAAGTAATATATCTTATACAGTAGTAGACAAAAAGACGTTCGGAGTTCTTCTTTTCCAATTGCTTGAAACCGCAGATCGCTAACTGTTGTTGTTGTCAAATTATTAAGATAACACCTACTCTTCTTTTATTCTGACGAGGATATTAGTTAACTTGAAAATTGTGATAAGTCATTGATCATGGTACCATTTAAAGTGTCAATTAAATAAACGACTTAAAATCAGATATGAACACACGAAGTATGAAGATTTTCAGTCTATAAACAGTGTTTAGGAAATTTTTGTTGTTTTAAAATGATTATTTATGTAACTAGTGACTTATGATAAGTGACAAATAAATCATTGAAATAAGTACTTATTGTGATTCATTGTATCAAACATATTATTGTATAGTCAAGTTTGAATATTTGATCATCGCATTTTTATCTTTATGGTACTGTTATAAAACATTAGAACTGCAATCATTAACTGTAGACCATTGAATCTATCAAAATTCATATTCATACATCTTGTCAAATTTCCGTTTTATTTTCTTTAGATAAGATCAACAAACACTTAACATGTAAGCACTGAATTTTTAGAATTGATATTTCATGACTCCAACATTAAGATGATGTTTCTTTTTGTGTAGAGATGATGATTTCATAGGTTATGTGTCTCATCAAGGATCAAATCGAGTCGTTTTGTTACAAAAGAGAGTAAAGTTTTATTAAACATGGCTGTCAATAAAAAGAGAATATCTCAAAATCAACTATACCAAGTGGACCATAAGTGGCTTTATGATAGAAAATTTGAATATCTTCGCTCTGTTTCACTTTATGAGGCTAGATTTTTTACGTGATAAAGGAGGTTTCAGCATTTATTTTTTCATAAAAACAACACTTTATAAATATTGCTTGGAAGTATCATCATTGGCTTCAATAGCGAATTTCTATCTTTTGTATCGTTAGACATGGCTCTAACAGATCCATGTGTGCGCTTACATTCGTCCTTCATGGCTTGTTATGCAATGCGTGGTTGTTTTTTTTTCTCTCTAAACGTCGATATAGATATTTGTCTTTTCTGAACTGCAATGAAGTAAAAACGATAGTTAATTTTGCTATGCTTGCTGATGCTCAGTTCGAAATCTCTAAAAAATATATTTCGAAATTGTAGACGTATGTTATAATCTGTAAGTAGGGTCATGCAACCAGATAGAGTATTCGGCACCCAATACACAAAATGAATGAGATCTCACTATTTCAAAATAGTTTTCCTTTTTTAAATGCTAATTTATATAAAAGCATAAGAGTGAAAGCCGCTTCGATCGTGGATTGAGTAATTTATTGTACTTGATAATGGGTCATAGAGGTCGCAAGTAATATTGTTTGACTAAAAGAATTCATTTTTAATGAAAATTCATCTACAGATGATGATAAAGTAACTGAATACATGAAGAGAAAAATGAATTATAACAAAGGTGGACTTGTATTATCGTGATGAAACAAGTATCCATGCATGTATTCACAATTATGAAGTTTGACACCAACATTGCATTCTATATCAGCGTCATTAAAAACTAGAAACTTATACTTAATGAAATTGATCAAATTTTAGAAGCAGAAAGGCATCAGGCGAATTTTGAATCAGTTGCATTTTTATGTAATTTGAATTGATTTCTTTTTTTTTCGCTGTTTATGAAAACAACTAAATAGTATACTTTATCATAAAAAATAAAAGTTTGAAAATCGTTCTATGACCGTTAAAGTATCTGCTGAATGTCGATCAGCAGCGGTTCCGGTTCGATCCTATAGAATAGAACAGAGTTGAGGTATTCAAAATTTTTATCGTAAAGCTACTTATGAACTATTCTATCTATAAGCATTATTTTCCATTTTAGCTCATGAATTTTATTGCTTTCATAGATTGTAAATATTAAATATTTGATAATACTAGTTTTAAATGTTTGATCTCCTGAGGGCGAGATTACTTTTAAGAAAACAAAGGACATTTTTGAAACCCTAAAAGAATATATGTATTTATATAGATATCGAACAACGGTTAAAAGTAGATCAGAGTACGAGAATCTTGAAGGGGTGAGTGAGCATAAGTTTTCTCTTCAGCTACACTCATACGTTTACTATATAGATGGGCTATGTAAGAGATTGGACGTCTTTGTGCTTTTGCAAATCATAAACAGCATTATAAAAGGTATGTACAAATTAATAACGAGTTGATTCGAAACCGAACGTATATACATGTCTTCCATTTTTAAGGGATATAATCTGAAGTATCCTTTCGAATAAAAATACCAAGAAAATATTTTTCTTTTACATGGTCATGAAAACTTGATTAACCTTAAGAGAAAACTATTTTGGCGTTTTGTCGACATTAATTTGTTTTCTTTATCAAAACACAAAGAACTATTATTTAAATAATTCATCATCATACTCTTAGTCTAACATATCTCTATGGAACAATAAAAACATATTCTTTCATTTATGATCAAGTATGTTTGATCATTGAATCCTAATTTTGATCTGTAGGCATTATCATAAATAAATTAATAAACGTAAACACTTCATTTTTATTTTATCTTGAGGAAAAAAGAGAGAATTAACATAGAACATATTGTCAATTTGCTTTTTTTTTTGTTTTCTTTCATACGTATGAATATAACAACAAAAAAAACTATATAGAAAGAACACGGTCGGTGTCTATTCACCGAAAACTAGAGAAATACTAGCAAATGCGAGATTTACCATGAAAAGTTTGTACATAGAAAAAAAAAAAGAAAATATGTCAGTTTCACTGCATTGAATTGTTAATCACAGGCTGAAATAATTTTAGTATGTCTCTATAAAATAAAAATAAAAATTATAAATAATAATTAACGGTATGCTTCCTTTTCAAAGTTTTTGGAGAATGGCTCAATAGTTAGATTTTAAGTTGTTAAGGCAGGTACATGTTGACGAGTAGAGCAAAAGTTATCATCCTAGATGCTGTGTTCTATGAAATATGGGGATTATACTTGGAAGCGAATCAGTCGATCCAGCCCGGCTCGATTAAAAAAACTCGACCGCCTTCAAGTATGACCAAGATCACAATGACACCTAGTTTCTTCGAGATGGTATGCTCGATAGAGCTGAACATTTTTTGCAGGTACTAGGCACTCTTTGAGATGAATATCTGTGTATTTTCTGTCCTATCAAAATGTCGCGGGTACTCTGAAAAGTCCAAGTTTGTTGAATTAAGCTACCAAAAATCAGAAGAACGATATTTTTTCAAAGACAAAAAGATACCCATCTAAAGCAGATATCACAAAAGTTTTCATCTCAACTGGACGTACTAGGCCGAAGAAATAGGGGCATTTCTGCACTTGTTCTCATGAAAAGGTTGATTTGAGAGAAAATGTGAAGCGATGCACAGTTGTTGCTAATGTGATTTTTTTAAAGTTTAAAGACAATTTTTCGATTCCAAAATGTACTGAGTCGACAATGCTTCTGACTATACAACGACCACAAAAAAACAAAAATTTTGGGTTGCGGAAGGCAGGGATTCCATAAATGGATGGTTAACATACTTGTACATATACATAACGCCATAAGCATCTGGAGCTAAATCTTTTAAAACACGTTGTTCAGTACATGATGTAACTGATGTGTCATCATATGTCCACCATGTATCACCTTTAGCATCATATACTGTTGATGTATAATGACCTGAAAAAATATTTATATATAAAAAGCAAAATGAATTTCTTTTAAGTTTTACCAACGTCACTTGAACCACCATGATGATTAATAACAGCAAAAAGACGATAATTAGCATGAGTAGCAATAATGTTTTTCTCTTCGTTTATTTCCTAAGAAAAGCAAAATCTTGTTCATTCACAAATATTTTTCTTTTTTGTTATTAAAATAAATATAGATCTGAATGTTCTCACATTGCTATAAATTCTAATTAACTTTTATTTTCTTACTGTTTTTTCCGAATCATTTTGTTCAATTTTAGCTCGTTTTGGTTCGATTATATTTAAAATCTGTTCACGTTGTTTAAGTAAATCTTTTAAATTAGGTAATTCTTCTAAATAATCAATCATCGGTGGTTGATAAGTATTTGATGAACAAAATGGATAAACATTTATTTCAAGTGAACAATCAATCGGATGATCTTCTTTTGATACTGATTGAAGTTCTCCATTAGAATTTTTTCTTATATGCCATCGTTTTAAATAAAAAATAAAAATACTAGACACAGAAGAAAAAAAAAGAAAAATTGAATTTTAATTAAATCTCGGCTATTTCTTTTCATATTACCGAGGTAATCTTTCAAGATTATATTTAATATATTTTCTTTGATTTGATTGACAATTGTCACAGTAACAACCATCCATGGTTTCAGATGCAAAATAATTTTCAAGTAAATCAGTTAAAGAATTATTTTTCGCTGTTTTAGAATCCTCATCTGTTACATGGATAAGTAAAGCTGTGTGAATTTCTGTTTTGATTGTTGACATACCACAGCTATTCAAAAGGAAATATAATATCCGTAAAATAACCCTGAGCAATTTTTTGATTGTTCAGCTTCATGATCTTGTTCTTTTCGGAAAAAAAGATTTTGTTTGAAAGAAAGAAAAAAAAAGGTGTTTTAACAATATTATGATGAGTCCTGGAAAATAGTTACTTTGACAACTCTTGAAAATATGAATATCTGTTACTTTTAAGTTCAAGAGAATATTGCTTTTAAGGAAAGTAAAATTATGCTTTTTTTATTTCTTACATACATTTCACAACAACGTTCAGTAGCTAAGCAAAATTGAAAATTATTTGTTGTTGGATCCACTATTTTATGTTTAAATAATAATGACTGTTCATTTATTTGAATTTTAATAGCATCGATTTCATCAGTTATTAATGAAATAACAAGATTAAGAAATTCATGTGAATCCTAGAACAAAAAAGAAAAAGAAAATGTTATTTTATTTTATTTATTTGATCAAAATAACAATAAAAATCATTGCTTTTCTTCGATTAAATGTTGAAAAAAAATTTTACTAGTAAATCTAAACAAACGATTAAATAATGTTGTTCATTTTGCTCGACGCCAATAATAATGCCTGAGGTTATCTAATTGCGTGCTACTTCGATCGTTCTTCCTTCCCGCTTGCTCGTTTTCTTTTTTTCTTCTTAGCGAGCATACTTTTTTACCTTCAACGAGCTAAAACCGACAATAGAGAATGAACATGTTCCCACACTCATATATAAGAAAGAAGTGTTTTATACACATGAACAATGTTCAAAGAAGAACAACTCAAGCATCTTAATTCTAGTCCGTTAAAACCAAATACTGATATTCAAATAGTCGTTAATCGTCTTGATATGTTACCTACAGCGACAACAACAACAACATCACCAAGAACAAAAATCAATCAAGCAAAATTTCCTTTTTTAAATGTTCAAAGACTAACGCGAATGCCATCGAATATAACTATTGAACGGTGCTGTTTTCTTTTAATTCATTTACTTTTCTATGTTATCATCCTTACAGTTGTTTATATAAGACTTGAACAATTTACTAATAAACAAGAAAAAATCTTTCTTGCGTTAAGTTCAAACGATAATTTCACTTATCATGAAACACTTCAACGTCGTTTACTTAATTGTAATCAGTAAGTTGGTTTTTTTGTAAAGTAAACTTATCATTCTGGTACATTGATTGTTAGCGAAAAATAAATATAAAACTAAGAATCTGATAGTCTCGTATATTCAAATAATGACTCGTTTCGTATCAATGAGGATTAAAAGACAAAAAAAGAACTCGTTTCCCTATTCAACACAACAATTCTGTGAACCAAACACCTATTCTTCCATTATTGTTAATGAAATGTATAGGGTCGGATGTATAAAATTAAATTTCCTCAAATCCTTGTGTCATAAATGTCTATTATTATTATTATTATTATTATTATCTATATTATATTATATTTTTTTCATTTTCAAAGTATATCTCATTCTGAAAATCGTGCTGATTGTCCATGTCAAAATCTTCCATATCCAAAACGAAATCGAACAACACATTGTTTACAAATACTGGTTGGATTAACGGAAACATTAGAAAATGTTTTTTGTCATAATGATGAATATCCTCAATGGTTAATTATTCAAAATCGACAAACCAATTTTGTTGATTTTAATCGAACATGGATTGAATATCGACGAGGTTTTGGTAATGTTCTTAATCAAACTGATTTTTGGATTGGTAATGAAAATCTTCATTGGTTAACAAATACTTATTCATGTCGATTAAAAATAGAATTAACGGATTGGTATAATGAAACTCGAAAAGCAACATATGAAATATTTCATATTGGTAATCAAATAGATGGCTATCGAATACAAATTGGTGGATATCATGGTGATATGGAGGGACCAAAAAAAATTGATAGTAAGAAGATTTTTTTCTAATTGTTGAAAAACTTTTGTTTTTACAGTTTTGTATAATAGTTTGAAAGAGAAATACACGGAGATTATTTAATCAATATGGATAATTGAATTTTTTTCTTGTTTCTTAATAGGTTTTTCGCGTTGGCATTACAATGCTCGTTTTTCTACTTATGATCATTATGCTACTGTTTCAAATTGTCCAAAAAATCATGGTGGCGGAGGATGGTGGTTTCATTCTGGTACAGAATGTGCACATGTACATCTCAATGGTCGACTTCCAACACATTCCGATGGACTCGTTCCATTAAATACAGGTATTCTATGGATAGGTTGGAAATCTGACCGACATTATTCATTTCAACGTGTAACTATGTCTATTCAATCGAAATATAAACATACTCGTCCATCTCATCGACATTAATTTATATCTTACTTGTTGACGTGAACCAAGAAAATTGCCTGAATGTTTTTCAACGGCTTTTTTTAAATTAATTAACGCTTGCGATTCAATTGTTCGTTCATCATCTGTTAATTGAGTTGTTGTACTATGTTGCGATTGTGTTAATTGACGATCTTGTAAAAGAGCAAGAATTTTTAAAACACAACTATGAAAGAAAAGAGACATTTGTTTTTTTTTTGTGTGATAGATGAATAATAATAAAAAAGAAATTATTGTACATATATATTGTATTTTCTTCAAGTAATGATGATGTTATTAATTCAGAATTTGTAACTGTTAAATCATAACGAAATGGATCAATATTTAATAAACATTGAAGTATGGAATTCATATAACAAGTTGCACCAATATTCTTTAAACTGGAAAAAAAAGAATCATCGAATAATTTTATTGTTTAAATATAAAAAGAAGTCTTTTTTTATTCTCTTACCCTTTTTTCCGTAAATTCATTGTTGTTGTCACTGCTTTTGACAATGATATATCAGCTGATGATTGATTATTAAGTTTTTTTGTTGGATATGGTGAATCACGCCAATCATATAAATATTCTTCATTATCATCATCATAATCATTTCGAAAACGTGCATTATTACTAAGAGGTTTAGAATAAATATTTGATAATGGACTAATTCGTGATTCACCATTAGATATATTTCGTTTTATTTTATTATCTGTTTTATGATAGAAATAAGGTGATGTGGTATTTGTTGCATGTTGAAAACGAATTGATGATGGTGAAAATTGATTTTCAATTGTTCGTTTTCGTCTAAAAATTTTCAAAAACAATTTTTTTCAATTGGAAATAAGAATCATTAATATTAACATACGGTTGTTGTTGAAGCTGAGTAGTGTGATCAGTATTTTCATCGATAGAACTATGATCATCGTGTTGTGAATGAGGATAAAAATTTGAAGCACTGAAATGTAAACAATGAGTTAAACATGATTTGATATTTAAACTATTCTAGATATGTATGAAAATCAAGTGTTCTAAGTTTCGATGAGTTTTCTCATTGTAGAAAAATGAGTGTAGAATCAAAATGAAATCGAGTTGATGAATTGCGGTCGAATAATTAAGGATACTCGCCTTTCTCTCTCTTTGGTCAGTTCTAGTTCTTGAAGAAGGTACCTCCGATCCGCATGAAATGTTTACTATAGATAGAACACCTGAAATAAGAAGACACGTATTAGAGGAGAATAATTTTAAACAAGTTTTTAATGTTTTTTTGAGAAATCCTGTTTTTTTTAGAGAACAACATCGGGCCAGTTTCGACTCCCATCTTAGGCTAAAATTCTTTTCTTGGAGATACTTTAGACTATAACTGAGACATTTTTAAGCTTCTTCAAAAGCCTTGCATTCTTCTTTATTATGAGAAAAATATGTAAACATTCGGATGCAAAACTGAGATGCTGGCGTTCAAGGCTATATCAATTCGCATGAAAAAGTCAAACTCGAAAATAGTTGATTTCACATCTAGAGAATACTTTTAATTATCTGTGATCAAAATTGCAGCTCGATCTGACAAAGTTCGACGGGATCATAAGCAAGCCTGATGTGGTCCTATGGAAAACCATGATTTTCTGAAAAAAACACACACATCTTGTTTTACATTTTCTCTTCGTATTGGCGTCTCCTTATTTTCGGTGCCTTGTGTGAGGTTAAAGTTTCATGCGGCTCGATTATACTCTTTCCAAGAACTGGAAAGTTTAAAAAATGAGACACGTAGTTTTAAGTGAGTGCAGTTTCAACTTCGCTTCGAAATAGTTTCGAGGATTTGAACAGTAAAATTCGGCATGTTTGGACACTGTTTATTTTTTTCGTTGTAAATTTATGACTATTTGCTTGATAACTTTACGTTTCTTCTTATTTCTAGATTAGTTTTAGATTTACAGATGAAATATCGCATTTATTCTTTCTTTAATCATTGAAATAGAATGTTTTTGGAAAATCGTGAACTAGCAATACTTCTCCTATATCAAAATAGAGGACAGAGAAAAGTAAACTAATAGTCTTTTTGTATTATTGTTGCAATGTCTACAAATCTCTTGGATCTTCTTAAGCATCGCATGGAAAACTCCTCCTGGGACCAATCCATTCTAGATTCATTCTAGTTTGTTTCTAAAGAGAGTTCATCCACTGCGTAAGCAAAAAGTATTTTCGCTCCATTTTCTACAAAACATTACTCGATGAAAACACGCATAGGAGAAATGTGAAAAATTGTTTCTTTGTGTATCAGAGAGGAGCGGGAAAAGTGGATTGATCCAAATGAATAACAGAAGCACATAGGACAGGTGACACGGCAGTTGAGTCCCGACATTTGAGCTCCTATCGATTGATTACGTAAGAAATAATATCAATATTCGATCATTTTGTTCAACTCAAAACTGTTAAACAGAAATACGTAATATCTTCCTATGAGATTGATGGCTCGCTATTATAGTTATCCTAAACTGACTCAGTGGTATTTATGAAAATGAGTACGCTTTTCAAATTATTTTTCTTTTTTTCCATCTAATGTTCATTACTGTTCTGTCTTAATCTATTATTATCATACCATCCCAGGTCGAAAAATCAGACATAAGATCTTATAGCATCAGATGAGATCGTAAAAAAATCGTAGCCTCAGAAATCTTACAGTAAGTTGCACTATAAGATCCTTGAAAGATCTTATTGTCGCATAAGACTTTCTATAATCTTACAGTGAGATCTTACAAGGTAGCAAGTTCTTTCAAGAAGCTTATAATATGACTTGTAATAATATTTCTGAGACTATGATTGTTCGTACGATTTTCGTCTGATATTACAAGATCATACAAGATCAGAGGCAGAATCTTGTTAGATCTTAGTATCTAATTATTTGCCCTGGGATATCGATTGTGGAATTCTCAACAATCAACTTCTACTTGATGGCTTTATTTACCAACGGAGAGTGTGTGATCGTATTGAAACATGGACATTCTGTTCACATTCATCTACGCTCACACATGCGTCCATAAATCGGATTAATTAGTTTTTGTGACGATAATTTATTTAGCTATGCAAAATTTATCAGCTAGTCAGCAATACTATGGGAACATGACGCATGTTTGTGTACACCAGCGACTGCCATAGGACAGGATAATACTATAATTTATGTCCGGCTCTGCCGCTTGCCAGAACAGAGTCAGACAACATGATAGGACACAAAATTTTCCTGTGCCCATGTCTGGGGTGCGCTACTTTTGAGTTGAACAAAGTAATCGAATATTGATATTATTCCTTACGTAATTAGTCAATGGAGGCTCAACTGTCGGGAGCTCAACTGTCGGTGTACCCATAGGACAAGAATAAGACTCTTTCTAATTGTAGCAAAAGTTTTCATTCTTTGTAGAATTTATGCGATCCACCAGCTCGCAAATTTTTCATTCTTATCATTCGCTTAGCACTGTTTCTCCTCTCGAATTGATTATTTAGTGTCTAGGTACCAAGCATGTGTTTAATTCTATGAATATATTTTAAGAAAAAAAATTTAGAGTATAGACTACATAATGACTATCATTTAGTGAGCATGACTGTCACCCTTGTTAGAACTGTCTCTTGAGTTTTTCATAGTTTCTTAGCAAAATACACTTATAAGTTACCATTGATAAGGATGAATATTGTATGTTTCGTTTTCATTAAAAATATTGATTATTTTTCATGTGATTTTTTTTCGATCTTGGTCTTCTATTCCTGTTATTTACCAGGGACGGATCTAGTGACCACGGTAGGATCCTTAAATTGATTACGCAATATTGGAATAACGATGTAATTCAAATATTCTGTGATCACTTTACGGGTCCAACCGTCGGAACCGCCTCCTGGCTGGATCCGCCCCTATTAATTACTACCAAAATAAATTTCAAAATGTCTATATGTAAACGAAGCTATTAAACTTAAATCACAAAGATTGAAATTCTAATACATTTTCTCAAAGCGAATCTAGTTACAAAGTGAAATTAATCACAAAAGAATTCATTCAATTCTCATAAAAGCTCATGTGCTCTATTTATGAGTGTTCTAGAAAAAGATTGCACATTTGTAAACGACTTATTCGATTTTCTAAAAGAGGAACTACTTGAAAAAAATCTTTTTTGTTATCTTGAAAGTTATCATTTCCTTTCATTCTTTAGTTTATATCCTATTGTTTAAGAACTTAACATTCAACAATGTATTAAAAACTCACCTTAAAAGAGTATTCTTTTTCTTTTCGTTTGTTTTCGATGTATTAGACATAGTCGGCTGTGAATTTTCATCATTCTCCAAAAATTGATTCGCATGTTTCATTTTATCAATTTTTGGTTGTTTTTTACTTGTTGTATCTGATAACAGGCTTGAATCATTATGAATTGAGTTTTTACTCTGATTTATTTTAGATACTTCATTTCGTGATATACTATTTGAATTAGCTGAATTATGACAAAAATTTTCTACATGTGTTTGATATGCTAAAGAAAAATATTTTCTTAATTGATTTTATTTTATTTTTCTAGTTTTTTCTTACCATTAAAATCTTCACATAATAAACAATCAAGAATAAGTTCTAATTCAGATAATCGATTTTTTCCTATTGCTGATATTTTTATTTGGTTTTTAGTTTTTAAATTAATAGCAAGTAGTTCATTAGCTAATATAACCTTTAATATTGTATCTTTACTTAATGTATATGCAATTATATTCACATTTTGTGCACTAACTGTTAAACATAGTGAATTTTCAGCAAATATGAATTCAAGTAAAACTTCTTTTTTCTTTTGTAATTTGCCATGTGTTGAATCAATTAAACAGCCTTTACATTTATGTTCATGCATTTTAACATTTATTATCTAAAAAAATACAACGAAATATATAAGTAATCAGTCGTTTTTCTTAGGATCTTCTGTTTTGTTCATTTGATTCAACATTGATAAGCCAGTTATAATCAAATAGAAAGTCATATACATAGAAAATAGAGCACATATCGAAAAACATCCGGTTATTATAGGATAATTTATAAAGAAATAGACAAGACCGGTTAAATCGCGTATATAAAAATGTATTGAGCATTGATCAAGTTGAAATGTCGATGGCACAATATTTAATTGAATTGTTTCAATAAAACGTTTTGATTTTTCATGATTATTTAAACGTTCAATTAAAATTTCTTTTATATACCATCGATCATAATCAATATGAAATATTGATAATGGTAAAAAAATAAATAATCGTATTAAACGAATTATATCTGATTCATATGGAAATAAAATTAAACGTGAATGTTCAATAATTAATTGATTTGATGTTGAATTTAATAATAATTGAACAAAAAATGATCCAAGTTGACGATTTCTATATGAACGTGGTGAACAACAATTAAGTTCAACACGATATGAATGAGATGATATATCAAGTGGATATTTATCATACATTGTATCACTTAAATTAATATAACTAACAACATATGGTGGAAAATTTGTTGATGATTTTAGAAAAATAGAATCATCTTTTGGATTAAACGATGGCGGAAAACCAAACGGCATTGCCATAACAAGATGTGATATTGGTAGTAAATGTTTTCGTAATGTTACATAGGTTAGAATTGAGAGTAAAAATAAACATATACTACCACAAATAAATGTCACTAATGATTGTGTACATTGAATTAAATTACGAGTACTAAGATATGTACCCATAATCTAAGGATAAATGTAAAATAAATTGTTTTTCTTTCTACTATTGAAGTTCGTTTAAATGTATTTCGAAAAAAAAAGAACAAAAAAACAAACAACAGTATCAAAAATCTTTTCGTTTTTCTTATTGTCATACAGATCTATTGCACGATGATAGAATTCTTTTCTCCTTCTTGTTCAACGAAATACAACATCAATAAATAGAATATTAAAGAAGAAAAAAAACAGAAAAACAAAAAATCAACAACAATAATATGAATAGATAATTTTAAATTTGTTGATTTTAAGATTTTATTCATTTTTCTTTTCTGATGAATGATCTTCATAAGCAAACATTGTTGTCCAATCTTTACAAATCAATGCTGTTATAAGTGGAAATATTAAACATAGTGGTACGATATAAAGTAAGGCTGGTTGAGCATGTTTAAATATTTGAAGAATAAGTATTGTAATAATCAATGCAATTATATATGCAATAAATGAAACAGTAAAATAAAGTGTTGATGCTTTTTTACCCGCCTGTTTACGAGACATATCATAACGAAGTAATAAAGCAATGAATGCACCGGGAACAACAATATCACCTAAAGTATGAAAAAAAAATAAAAATTAAGCAAACTATACGAGTTGATAGATTGACTTCTTGTTGAAAGAAGGTTCATGAATTATTACAATACTCTTCCGATTTAAACATTCATCTATATCTATCACTTGATGATTATGAGTAATAAATATATTACTCATTTGTCGATAGAACTCTTAGGTTGTAGAGGAATTTATATTCTTCAAACATCAATTCATGGCAATGGTTTTCTTTTCTATGACCTGATGAAGGAAGCAAAATTTATCAAACCTTCCGTGGAGTAAGCAGGAACAAATTTTCACGACCGATAAAACTATGAGATAAATCATCACCTGTTTATTGATATTATCACAAGTATCGATAAGAAAGGCGTTAGGAGTGTTATTTTCCCCCAAATTTTAGCTATGTCTGAAAAAATGTTCACTAGATGCCTGTCGGTTGTGTACCTCATCCCCGAATACCTTGCAGCCACTCTTGCTGAATATTGATCATATATATATATTACAGGTATCATCTCAAATTATCGACTTTTGGCGAAGAGCGCAGTGATCTGCCTGCAGATTTCTGTATAACAATTCTTTTTCTGTGACATAGATTGTATTTAACTGTCTGCTGAATTATAGTTCCTCTCATTCCTGAAAGTCATCGTGAATACCAAAACTTAATAGCAGACAAGCTTTTTCAATATGCCCATTCTCTGCCATTGTAAATAACCGATATATCTTAATTTTTAAAACAAACCTAGTCCAAGCATGGCAAATTTATTTGCAGCTAATAATCCATTCTCAATTAAGTCTTGTGGAAAAAGTAATTTGATTGGTGCATCAAATGATTTGGCTACCGTTATCATTACTAAAATAAACAAAATAATTTATCTAATAAAAAAAATAAAAAATAAGCACAAAACAAAATTCATTTACCATTTGTTCCAAAAACCCAAAAGATATCATAAACAAAAAGACCACTAAGCAAAACAACTCCATTTACAACTCTATCACACAAAAATAAATTTTAAAAAAATAATATTTTTTTTTTGAAATAAAAAATATTTCTATTTACTTATTAAAATGAAGAATTTCAATAGCATTAATTGAAAAAGCAATACCAAATATATTATTTGCAATCCAATGTCGTTTAAGAAAATACCAAACACCAATTAAAACACAAAAAAATAAAGCTCCAACATCAACAAGATCAAATTTAAAGTCTACATGCATTAAATCCTTTTCTGTTTGTGTTGTTTCTGTTGTCGTATTTGCTGGCTTATTTTCCGTTAATGTTATATGAAATTGTCTTTCGCGAATTTTATCCAATACAGGTAAACGAATTTTCATTAAAACTGGATGTATTGCTCGAAAAAGTGCAACAATACCAATAAGAAAAAAGTAAATATTAAGAACAAATGTTATATATTCTTTTGAAACAAGTAATATAACCAAATAAATACCAAATAAAAATCCACTTGCAATAAATGGAAACATAGCCGCTGCAAAAAGAAAAAAATAATTTAATTATTTTGTTTATACAAGTTTAGATATTGATTACCATCTTTGGTTGTAAGAACATCAGGTTTTTCACCTGATGTTTTTTGTTTATCTTTACGTGTTATTGAACGATATGAACCAAAATAAACACATAGAAGTGCAGCAAGAAGAAGAAATGAATATGATAATAACATTCCATCTGTACGTGCAACAAATATTTCTTTTTGTGTTGTATTTGTTTCATTTGTTTGATTAAGAATATCAATTGTGTCTAATAATGGTGATAACGTAGCATTTTCTACTAATGCAGCCATTTTTTTCTTTGTCAAACTAAATCGATTAAATCAAATTCACGTATAGATGTTTACTGATTTCGAATGCAATCCACGATGCATGGGTTCGATTCGAGTAGGAAATTCGACCAATCATTAATAAGAATAGATGTCACAATAATAATCATGACTAATGATAATTACACAGTTGAAAGAAGAAAAAAGAAAAAAAACAATCATCATTAAGTAATGAGGAAAAAACCCATGGTATTTTGTTTTATTCTAGTAGAAAGAAAAGATGATAATGAAGCTGTGGGAATAACACTTTCATAGGAAGGCTTTTTTCTAATTCATATCAAGTCGCTAAGTGCTGTTGAGAGGAGCTGGAGGCTCAGTGGAAATTTATTTTTGTTATCCTAATCCAGCTTTTTACATATTAATTTAACGAACAATATGGCGATAGTTGAAATAAGAAAATATTTAGTTTTGTGAGAGTGCTTGACTTTTTGCAATTTTCGTAAAGTTTTCAAGAGTTTATCACAAGAATAATTGCGACAACACTTATTGATTATAATTTTAAATATTGCCTGTCACACTATACCGAACAGCAAGCATTTTTTTATATGATTTACATGAAAAATTTTAAGAAAATTTTCGATCCGTTCCGATTAATACATGTTGTAAAATAAAATGAAGTGAGGTGGAAAGAGAAGACAAACGTTTGTATATTGTAGATAGCTTTGTTCTGTGAGCACATGATTGTAGGATTGGTTTAGTTTACAGATAATTAGATGTAAATAAGAAAACAACCCTAGTTTCGAGTGTGATCAAGCCTTATCAACTTACACATTCCGCTGTTTATGGATGTTCGTATTATTGTTAATAATTATCGTGGGTTAACTCGAAGTTATAAAATACTGTTTTTTTTTTCTGGTTGATATTGTAATTCAGTAAATCTCGTTTATACACCTAACTTTCAGTTAAATTATTCATTGTATATAAAGATTATGTTTGTGCAAACTAGGAAAATATTCATCGAAATTTAGAAAGTTGAAAATTAATTTTTCTCTGATAAATAATTCTTAGTTTTAAAGATTATTATTCAATTTTTTCCATTAGAAAACATTTTATAATGATTCATTGACATGTTCTTTCTTGAAAGTCTTATGACAAAAAAAGAAATCATTTCTTTGATTTTATTGAATCATTATAAATGCGATAAGACAAAGAATTTTTAACCGACGGTTTTCCAAGATAAAGTCACGTAGCACTAAGATGATAATCGAATTATCATTGAAACAAAAGATAAATGTGTTTTTAAAATCCAGAAAATTATCGTTTTCAAGTTGATAACAAACTGTTTATCAGAGTTGGTATTTATTAGAATAATCTTTGAGACGAATAAGAAAAACTATTGTTTTTGTGCTTTGGTGGGAAAAACATTTTCTCAGAATGATTCATTTTCTGTAGGTGAATTGTCATAAAGAGTGAAAAATCGTGTAAATAATATACATTTGAGTAATTTTCGAACTATGATACGTAATACGTAACTAGATGAATCTAATATTAGTTTTCAATCTAACCAATCATTTGAAAAGACAGATGGCATAATATTTATTGATCATTGGTTCTTAAAGCAAGTATAAATACTCGCAAGAAGAAGAACAGTCATATGTTAATCGAGTAAATGAAAATGTCAATAACTCTACTGAATATATATTTTAGATATAGTCCTTAAAGTATGAGTGCCATGAGATATTGATCGTGATTAAATGACATTTTTATCGAAAAAATATATAAATATGTATATAGAATGACATTTGGATTTATGCATTTTGTCAAGACGATAGATCCGCTACAACTAGTCAATTTTTTTCTCTAGACGATCGACAATAATAATAATAATAAAATATCTTTAAAAATAAAAAGAATGAGTTCATATACAAATGATTTAATTATCGATGAAAATGATGATGCAGAAGATGAAGATGATCCATTTTCAATGGCTGTTAAAGAATTATCAGAAACAAATCGACAAGCAGATGAAATTGCACGTGTAAGGTTTATCTATAAAACATTTCATTATTCTTATTAAATAAAACATTTTAGCAACGTTCAATAGAATCCCAACCTTCAATACCTCCTAAACCACAATCATTTCCTAATTTACCTAAACCTCCAACATCGCCTATAACAATAACACGTCCAATTATTTTACATGGTCTTCATGCACCTGTACAAAATCGTCCTATTATTCGATTACAACGACCAATTACAATTCCATCAGGTCTTTATTCAGTACCTACATCACTTTCTTCATTATCACAAAATCCATCTTCATCAACAAGTATTGTTCATCAATTTATTCCTGCTTTAAGACCAACATTACCACTATCAACTGTATGTTAATTAATAATTATATCAAAGTATAATCATCGGTTTTTTCTTATTTAGGAATTTCCAGTTAAAATTCCAACTGATATTGAAGCAGAAGAAGATGATGAAGAAGATCAAAGTGCACAAGCAGCGGATACTTACTCAGATTATATGCCACTTAAACGTAAATTTATGATTTAAAATAAATAATAATTTTTTTTGTGTTTAATTTAGTTCGATTAGGTGATCGACATCCTGATCCAGTTGTTGAAACATCATCACTTGCTTCAGTTGAATTGCCAGATATAACTTATCAATTAACAATTCCAAATGAAAAAATTCAATCAAATACATTATCAGCTTTACAACTTGAAACAATTGTTTATACTTCACAACGTCATAATACATTTTTACCCGATGGAACAAGAGCTGGATTTCTTATTGGTATTTTAATTTTTTTTTCAAGAAATATAATATGTGTATTGAATTGGTTTTGTTTTTCTTAAGGTGATGGTGCTGGTGTTGGAAAAGGCCGAACAATAGCTGGTCTTATTTATGAAAATTATTTACTTGGACGACGTAAATCTTTATGGTACATTTGAAAGAAAATAAATTGAAAATGAAATATGAATTTTATTTGTTAGGTTGAGTGTTTCGAATGATCTTAAATATGATGCACAACGTGATTTGTATGATATTGGTGCTCAATTTATTGAAGTTCATGCATTGAATAAAGTATTAATGAAAGAAAAAAAAAATTGTATTCTTTTTATCTTTCGTATTTTATTTAGTTAAAATATGCTAAAATATCTTCACCACAAAATGGTGGAATAAAACGTGGTGTTATTTTTGCAACATATTCATCATTAATAAGTGAAAGTCAAAATACATCAACTAAAGTTAAATATAATAGTCGAATGAAACAATTAATTCAATGGTTAGGTGGTGAAGATTTTGATGGTGTTGTAAGTTTTATTTCGATAAGTTTATATTGAGCTTTTGTACATTGAGAAAAGTTCGAAAATAAAAAATTGATTATTTTACTAACGAATGAACCTCTGCAGATATCGAATAGGCTTTCGATCGAGATTATGTTGATTTGATGAGTGCTAATGAGTCATAGAAAATTCTAGAATGGCTTGGATTCGTGGGTCTTCGTTCTCTGAGATATCGAAATTTTACTGGATTTTTCAACAAAAAGCTGTGGTTTCTCTCAGATCACATGAGAATTTCGACTTCAAACTTTGCATGAACAAAGTCCTCAATGAGATTAATTCATTGTGCAACTAGTGTTTCCTTTCTGAAGATGTAACTATATGAACTAAATTCGCTTTTACATATGAGAGAATTTCAAATAACTCCAGATAGGAGATACTAGAAAAGCTAAAACCAGTTCAATGAACAAATCTCATTGAAAATTTTATTCATGGAAAGTTTGAAGTCGAAAGTCGATTTTCCATATGACTTCAGCTTTTTGTTGAAAAACCCAGGAAAATTTCGATATCTCAAGAACAAAGGCTTGAAAGAGCAAAATCATTCTAGAATTTTCTAGTATTCACCACATGAACATCATCTCGATCGAAAAACAGTTTGACATCTGTAGAGATTCCTTCGTAAACTATCGAAGTTTGATTTGAAACTTTGAGCATATAGAGAACTCAACAAGACTAAGTACTATTGAGAAATTTAGAAGTTTTGAATAAAGTTTCTTCAAGATATGAAGCTTTCAAAAATGCATGTTATATACTCTATCCATGGAAAAGGGTCTGTATCATGAAAGTCTCATATGTCGAAGAGAGTTGTGTTCAAAAATTGTGAATTTTTTTATGAAAGTTAGTCTATTTTAGTTCTCTATATGCACAAAGTTTCACATTGAAATTTGAAAGCACGAGGTTTTTAGGAAAACCTGGAGTCTCCTGAAAAAAAGATATATTAAAATATTTGATAGCTTATTTAAATTTCAACAGGAATTGAAATCCTTTTAGGATTTGTATTGGAACATTATGTAGTATCTATAGGCAAAAAATCATAGAAACCGGAAGGAGACATTTGAGGAGGCTTTCTCGTGAATTGAAAATTCAGTGAAATAATCCTAACTCGGCTCCAATGGTCTACGGAGACGAACCAATGCGAAAAAAGTAAAAGTTCGGTACTCTAAAGTACAAGCAAGTGAAGTGCATTCAGGTACAAATGAAGTATCGTACGTCGTATGCGCTTCTTCATACTTTACTCGTACTTCGGAGCATTGAAGTCTTGCTTTTTCTTTCTGGCGATGAATTCTTTTAAGACTTTTCTAGTCTTACTGAAACCTCTTTGTGAATCCAATATGAGATCAAACGACAAATATCAGTTTAGATGTTGTTCTCGTCATTTCAATTTTATGAAAATCTATTCGATTAATTTTTTTATTAATTGTGGAAAATTAGGATCATTAAATAATCTTTTATATGTTGAGCGTTAAGGAGAACAATGAATACGTCAATATTTTATATGAGAGTTCTTTCATATTTACATAAGATGATGTTTTTCAGGTAAAAATTCAAGTTTAATCATATGTCTCTTTTTCTATCGGTAGTCTAAAATTAAAGATTGGGTACATGTTCGTACAATGATTGAATTGATCAATCGAATTTCGATTAAAATAGTACTATTCATGTATAAAAACTCGCCACATATTAACTATATATAATATTGTTTGTCCTGTGAAGTTCATATACAATAATATTCTTGTATAATAAGAATATTTTTCACGTCTATTTTATCATTTAGATTGTTTTTGATGAATGTCATAAAGCAAAAAATCTTGCACCAAGTCCAACAGCTAAATCTTCTAAAACAGGTTTAGCTGTTCTTGATCTTCAAGCTCGTTTACCAAATGCACGTATTATTTATGCATCAGCAACAGGTGCATCGGAACCACGCAACATGGCTTATATGACTAGACTTGGTTTATGGGGTCCAGGTACATCATTTACTGATTTTAATCACTTTATTCAAGCTATTGAACAACGTGGTGTTGGTGCTATGGAACTGGTTGCTATGGATATGAAACTTCGTGGAATGTATATTGCACGACAATTAAGTTTTTCTGGTGTACATTTTTCTATACTTGATGTTCCATTAACAAATGAATACCTTCAAGCCTATGATCGATCCGTTCAATTAGTAAAAATTTAAAAAAAAAATTGTATTTCAGATATCTAATTTGATTTTTTTTCTTTCGTTTAGTGGATTGAAATAAAAGAAAAAATTTTACAAGCATTTGATTTAGCTGATACATCAAATATTGTTCGTAATCATGTTATAGCACGTTATTGGTTAAGTCATCAACGATTTTTTAAATATTTATGTATTGCTTGTAAAGTATTAAAAGTTGTTGAATTATCACGACAAGCTGTGCAAGATGGCAAAGTAATTTACTTTTGTTTTTCAACCAATAAATAAATAAATAAATAAATAAACATATTTTTCTAGTGTGTTGTCATCGGTTTACAATCAACAGGTGAAGCTAAAACATTAGAACAACTAGATGAATTAGGAGAATTAAATGATTTTGTATCAACTGCAAAGTAAATTAAATTATAAAAAAAGAAAAAACAAAATGCTTACATTTTTCCTTAAATAGAGGTGTAATTCAAAGTTTTGTCGAGAAACATTTTCCAACTAGTATTGAACAACCGAAAACAATGTCATCATTATTTAATTTAATGCCACATAATGAAGATGATAAAATTCGACAAAATAAAAAACGTAAATCAACACATCGTCGTACAGCACGATCACTATCATGTGATACAAATGAAAGTTCAGATGATTCTGATGTTGAATGTTATTCATCATTTGTTCAAACAAATAAACGTCGTGCAACAACAAAACATCGTGATCAAAATAATAATAATCAACTTGATGACATACATAATAGTGACAATGAAAATAGTTGTGAAAGTATCTTAATTGAAGATACATATTCACAACAACAACATACATTTGCAGAAATTCTTGGACAAACTGATACTGATGGTGGTTTACCCATTAAACGAATACAAAAAAAAGATAATTCATCAACTGTACAGAATTGTAAGAAAATTTTTCATTTATTTACAATAAATAATCATTTTCACAGACAAAATTTTACAAAGGGAAAAATATCTTTGGTTTTTAGCTATCGTGCGGTATGACAAGATGCCTAGGCGACAAATTGAATAGTCCAACATCTTGTATACATCTATGGCTATGTCTAGCTCTGGACAGATGAACCTGCTTTACGCAGAGCTCTTGCACTTCACATACATACTAACTAATGAGAAGCGCATGTGTATATCACAATGTAGTCAATATATTTATCGGATACGTGATCCGAAACAAATAGCAATTAGTTACTTGTCGAAGGTCATTCCATGGTTGGCGGTACTGAGGTTTATACATGATATTTTGTAGATACGAGTCGAAAAACGTAGCCACTCACAAGAAAACTACCCCAGCTGACACTTACTGTTTGAGCTCATATTGAATCCACAGAAAAGTCTCAGTGGGATTAGCAATACTCTAAAAGCGTTCGTTCCTATGAACCTTTGTCGTTGGTTTATGATTGGTTTACTGGTTGTGTTATACATGTTAGGTACTTCCCGAAAATTAAATGATAGAATTTAGATTTCAAGTTTTGTTTATAGATAGGTCTAATGATTCTTAATAATATCTAGAAAGATTCAGTCAAAAAGAATGTTCTTTCGTCAAGTTACTGAGCTTCCAAAAATAGTTCTTTGCCACAGACATTTTCTACAGTTAGGTAGTCCCCTTTAAACTACTTTAAAGTTTGATAATATAATCGCAATTGCACATTCTAGATATTACGACAATAGGTCGTTTTGTTTCTACATAATCAAGCAGCTAGACCGCGACTGGTGCATACTTTTAGAAGGAACTCAATTAATATAAGAGACAAAGCAATATGAGACGTGTGTCCATGATTCATTAAAAAAAAAAAGGAAAAACGTAGACGATTCTAGATGTCATATCGTACTTAAGTGTACTTGAAAGTCATTCTTCATATTTTGATATGTTTTTCAACTTGAAGTACACTATTTCTTTCTGGTAGAAATATCATAAAAATACATTCTGTCGACAGCAATAAGCTAAGGATCCAAACTCTTCTCAGGATATTCAGAGTTCATTAGATTCTAAGTAATGTTCATAATCTCAACTCAAAAGTGATTAATCAATTAAAAGACTTCCCTCGTCAGTATAAAAATAGGACAGATTTTGAACAAATTGTATCATATTAAAAGTTGAAGATTATTAGAACAATGGTTCATCATATTTTATTAGAAATTGTTAATTTTTTCTGGAAATCTCGTATAAGAACATATTATACTTATTTTCATTTTTTAATCGAGACTGCTATGTCGATAGTGTATTAGTAAAAATGACTATCATCTGACATAATTTGTATAAAATCTATTATGTGAAATTAAAAATCTAAATTTTATTTGTTACCTTTTTTAAAGACGATAAACGAAAAATGACTAATACTGAAATTATTGAAGCATTATTTAATATGAAAGCAGATCTATTAAATAATATCGAAATACTTGGAAAAAATCTACCACCAAATACTCTCGATGAATTAATCGATCAACTTGGTGGACCATCTCAAGTTGCTGAGGTTTGATCATATACATTTATTTACTTTAAATCAATGGTAGAATATTCTTAAATTAAATATTTAGATGACGGGTCGTAAAGGTCGAATAGTTCAACATGCAGATGGACAAATTGGTTATGAGTCTCGATCAGAAGCCGATGTTCCACTTGAAATATTAAATATTTCTGAACGTGAAAGATTTATGCGTGGAGAAAAACTCATTGCTATTATATCTGAAGCAGCAAGTAGTGGAATATCTTTACAAGCTGATCGTCGTTGTCAAAATACACGTCGGCGTGTTCATGTTACACTTGAATTACCTTGGTCAGCTGATCGAGCTGTACAACAATTTGGTTTGTTTATTTATTTTATATTTATATTTAATTAAGTATATAAAATTTTCTAGGACGAACACATCGATCAAATCAAGTTTCAGCACCTGAATATGTTTTTGTTATATCTGAATTAGCTGGTGAAAAACGTTTTGCTTCAACGTAATCAAATGAATTCATTTTATTATAATTATAATAATTATTTTGTTTTCTATAGTGTTGCAAAACGATTAGAATGTTTAGGAGCTTTAACACATGGTGATCGGCGTGCAGCTGAAACGCGTGATTTAAGTCGATTTAATATTGATAATAAATATGGCAAACAAGCACTTGAAAATGTTATACGTTCAATTTGTAATTTAGAACGTGCATGGGCATCATTCCCCAAAATCATAAATAATGAAATGAAATTTGATTTTGTTTCTGAAGCACGTAAAGCTTTAATTGATGTTGGTCTTGTTTCACGTGTAAATAATACACAACAATCTATTTATATACCAGAAAAAGGTAAGAATTTAATTTAAAAAAAAAAAAAAAGAAATATTTTTTTTTTGTTTTTATTGAATTTAGATCATAATAATATGAGTCGATTTCTTAATCGTATTCTTGGAATTCGTGTTCAAATGCAAAACTTATTATTTCGATTCTTTTCTGATGTACTTAATGCTGTGATTGTTGATGCACGAAGAAATGGTTCATGGGATTTAGGAATTCTTGGTAAAAATCTTTCTTTTATTTAAGGACATTCTCTAGGATGCGATCCTAGCTGATATGTAATAAAATGATGAGCAAGAAGAAAAGATGGTAATTAGCAAGAATAGTATGAACAGATGAAGAAGTAGTTGAGTAAAAGTAGAAATTAAATAGTAAAGCAAAAAGGTATACACAATAAGAAGAAAGAAAGAACAGCGACGTAGCCAGAAATTATTTTAAGGGGGGGGGGGGGATCGCTATGGGAAAAAAGGTAATTTTTTGCTTGTGAAAAATAATCAATCCATACCCCCCTACAGGCATTTAAATCCTTTCAGGAGGGATTGTTCCCCACAATCGCCCCTCTGCATAAGTCCCTGAGAAAGAAAGAACCTAGTTGATGGCTAATGCCGTCACACAGCCTCTACTAAAAAATTCGTCCTTGAGTCGGGTATATTCAAATTCTATGAAGTTTTCAGAATATGTCCCGATTATAGTGGAGAGGTTATGGTAAAATTTTCAGCCTTATATCATAATATTTTTCGGAGATATTTAACAAACAAGAGTCACAAATAGCTCATTTGACAATCTGAAATTCTCTGTAGGTCTTAATTCTATATACTTAATTTGTTTGTTTGAGAGAGCTCTTTTATAAATTCTTACTTTTTTAGCGAAAAAAAAATCAATGTATCGAAAAATGGTGCTTTGATTATAAAACTACTCTTTTATATAATAGCAATAAGGTTTGATTCAATTAAGGAGCTCTGTTATGTCGTCTCTTTCAAACAAACAAAAACGTTAAATATATTGAATGAAGATTCACAGAGAATTATGGATTGCACGATCAAAAAAAGCCAATAAGGTTTCTCACTTTTTCTGCAAAAGTCATATTTTTCAAGCAGAAAAAAACGAACTGCCAACTAGAAAAAGTATGCCGTTTTATCAAAAACCAGACTCGACGGGGACACAGCTGACTTCTATGAACTTTATTGGATTTCAGAAGGTTTTCAAAGGCCTCCAAATTAATGTCTCTGTTATTTCCGCTTCGATCAAACATTGAGCTAGGAAGCTGTGAGTCTTTCCAGATCTGGCTTCGCACCTCCTAAATGAGAAATACAACAACAAGATACAACTGTTCATTGAATTTTCTCCTGATATGAGTGAATAAATAGCTAAAAATTTGATCTTTCACTTGTTCATGTGTACGGAGGGTACTAGATATTGTTGAACAAAACCTCGAATTTGTACCCAAGTGAGTTTGGATCTACAAAAATGTAGACTCACACCTCTCTATCTTTGGCTATCTTCCTGTGCAGTTATTTCAATTTTCATCTTTTGATCAAAATTGACTATTTTTTTAGATGAGTGACCTTAATAATATGTTCTTTTTGTCTTTTTAGATCTTGGTACAGGCGAAGAAACAGTTTCTGTTGAAAAAAGCCAAGTATTCGTTTTACAAACAGTACAAACAAATACGACACCTCTTCAAGTTGAATTACATCAAGTATTTCATATGAAAATTATCTTTTTTTTTTTAAATGCACTAAAATTTTTATTTTAGATTGTTGTCGAACGTGGTCTTGCATTTAGTAAAGCTGTTCAATTAAAAGAACAATCAATAAATCCAGATGATGGTTTTTATATGTCAAATGAAAATCGTCCTTATTGTCGTTTACCTATTCTTGCTTTATCAACAACATCAAATGTTAATCTTGGAAATATAAGAAAAAGTGAACAATTATTTCGTATATATCGTCCTAATACTGGTTTACAACAACGATATGAAACATTAGAAAGCCTTAGAAAAAAATATGAAAAAGTAAAACAATTTGTTCATTTATTTTTTAATTGTTTCTTTTCTTTTGCTCTGAAAGGTTCTTCCAATACAAGCACAAGCTTATTGGGATGAGCTGTACCATAAAGCTGCAACATTATGCATTCATTTTATTAGGTAAAACAAACAAAAACTTAAGGCTATTTGTAGAATTTAATTTTTTTTCTTTGTTTGTTTTTTTAGACAAGGTCATTGTCCAACTTCATCATCAAATCATCAACAAACATGTGAAGTTGGTTTACGGTCACGTCGTTTTTTTGTTCTTTCAGGTAGTGTTCTTGCATTATGGTCACCAATGGAACGAATATTACCAGAAGGAAAAATTCAAATGATACGAATAAAAACAACACCACTTAATAATAACCAATCGATTCCACTGAAAATCGTTGGATGTATTATACCAAAACGATGTTTACAAGATTTAGTGCATTTGCTTGAAGAGTCATCAAAAAATATATATTTTAAATCAGCCTAGTCTCACTTGTTTTTTCTTTGTTAACATATACGTCTTGTATCCGTCCAGGTAAAAGAAAAAAATGTTTTTTTTTTGTTGAGTTTTGTCGATTACATTTTGTTTTTGTACACTGTGTGTGTTTTGTAGATGAACAGCTTTGCGCGTTTAGTTAGCTGTTCATAGTTTCTTTTCTCTTGTGTTTCTTTCATTTCAAAATTTGTTCTCTGTGTTTTCGTCTTGTTCGATATTACGGTGACGTGACTTATTGTTTATTCAGTAAAACAAAACAACAGAGATAAGAAATATTCTATCTGTAGATATATGAAATTTCGAATGTTACACAATGAAAATAATAGATATGTCGATCAGTACTTGAGTATTTATTTGTTTGTTAAGAATTTAATTTTATTGTTAAATCCAAGACAAAGTTATTATGTTAAATACAAATATTTAATGTTAGGAAAATCAAATTTTGAATTTGAATATTGATTAGAGCTGCCAACAGGTCACTTTGTTGGCCTAGCCCCTACAGACTAGAGCCCATCGGGTCCAAAATTTTAGGACGCAATCGAATCGTATTTTAATACTTTCAATGAAAAACTCTAATAGGAATAGGACAGCCGTCCTGAATAAACAAGATATTTTTTTCTGATGCTTTTGTATTCGGTGACTAGTGCATCCTATATATTTCATAGGTGACTCTTTTGAGAAATGTGTAGGATAGAGTCCATCGGGATCAATCTAGCAGACTTTATTGCAGACACATGCTAAACAAAAATAGTTCAATTGATTCAATTAATCAATTCATATTCTTTTTTCCTTTTCATTTATTATTCTAATGCATTTAGGAGCTATTCCAATTATTTGCTTTGAAAGTTTTTCGAAATACAACTCAGCCTATAGCGTCATCTAGCATTCAAAATAGACTACGATGTTAATTTCAAGTAGATTTTGATCAGACTACGCTAGCAACTCTGATATTGATAATAGAATTATTTGAAATTTCGAAGAAGTGAGACAATAAAGTCACAAATATTTATCTGATTTATTGATAGATTGTAGACAATTTTAGTCAACGACTTACTCTTAAACAGAATAAACTGTGTTCTAGAAAATAAAATCTCGGGAGTTCCGAAAAATGGGTAAGCCTCGCCCAATCTTGAAAAATTTGCGCTTTTCTCCCGTGAAGTTCTAAAAGTCAACTTTAACAAAAAATTTCTGATCGGTCTGCTGAGTCATCGATCCTCTCATCTAATCCTGGCGACCTTGGGACACCTCTGAATAACGTATATATGTGTTGTAGAGAGGCACGCACTCCAATCCAATAAAAGACATTGAGTATTTCAAATTCCTCTCATAGGTTATGAACTAATCAATAAACTGTCGCACCACAAATACAGCAGGGAATCTGTATTTGATAATCAAACGGAGAATGATCTAATGAACTGTTTGGTTTAATAAGAAATTGAAAGAAAACTGAAAAACAATCAACAACAAAACATAACAGTTTCGAAGTTTTTAAATTAGCTCTATTATATAGTCTAACAAAATTGTCCAAATCAATCTTTTGATATACTCTATTATTATTCGTCTACCAACGAAAAAGTATTGTGTCACGTGTTCAGTAGATAACAGCATTTTTTCTTCATTCGAGATAAATTCATACGATTGTATGCTGTACTAAAAGTCAAGTGGAATATAAATTCAAGAGATAAGACTGTATTCGTGTCGGTTGTATGATAGATGGTTTAAGTGTAGATATATGTGTTATAATGAAATAAAAAAAATTCCCAATCGAATTCAACAACAGGCTGTACTTGCAGTTACAAAGCCAAGTACGTTACAAAAAACAATGTTTGTATAAAAACCAATGGAATTGTTTTGATTGTGCGAATTTATTTTTAGTCGAATTATAATTTTGCCTAGAAAATATATATATATATTGATTAGATAAGAGATCATAGATTTGTTGGGATTAACTTATCAATAATAATATTTATCTAACAAATGATCAAATCTCTTTGACATCTCGGCCTCTTTTATTCAGAGATTATTTTAGCAATAAATCAAGAATCGAAACATTTAATGACCTGACATTTTTTACTATTTATAACACTGAAATATAAGATATCTAACCAATAGTTATTTTAAGAGTCACAACAAAATTAATGAATAATTTGAAATTCAATTTTGAACTCCAGATAAAAGTTTAAATGAAAAGAAAATTCTTCCGTGTTAAATCTCCCATGTTTATAGGTTCTCCTGTAAAAAAATAATTCCAAACTAGTATACTATTTTTAATTTATACAAACTCATTTTTAGTAATCGTACAAACTACAAAATCATTTGTTAACTTTCTACAAAAATTAGAACTCAAATTCAAATCAGTTTCTTATTCATGAGAAGAATTTTGTTTTAAATTATTACTGATTAATGAATTTATTTAATATGTATATATTTATTATAATCATTACAATGAGCATGAATGTTTACACAAATCACCAAGCTAAATAGACAAAATATTCTTTTTTGCTTTTTTAAAAGAAAAATAAAATAAATTTCTTGTACAATTAATTTTCTTGTTAATATTCATATGGGGGTGGTTGACCAATTGGATCATTTGTTAGAGGTGTACGGGGTGCAATAACCATTTTATGCCAACCTGGTTGATAACCATCATTAGACAATTGTTGTAAGAGATCTCTTTCAACTTGTTTTAATTTTATTTCAATCATTTTTTTCCATATGAATGTTAAAATTACTAATATCAAACAAATAATAGCCAAAAACGTTGCTAAAACAATCAATAAATATTATTATTTATATAATAGAACAAAATTTTAAAAAATCCATAACTTACCAAAAGCAGCATAAATTAAACCAAAACCATATTGAAAAAAAAGATGACCTGTATCAATAACAAATCGTCCTGGAGCATAAAATGGTGTTGATGCTATAAATAATATTGCAGTCAAAAGAATAACTGTAAATGAAAATGTTAAAAATAATAGAATTCCAATAAAGGCAAATATAGGTCGAACATAACGATTCTTTGAATTATAATGTATAAGTATTGATGAACCCCATGATGGAAAAACTGTTAAATTTGAAAGAAATAATGCCCATGAAACTAATGTAATTAGAATATTAAACGAATGGGGTCGATTTTCTTTTGGCCATGCATCACATTGAAAATCAGGATCATTATAATGACCAATACATATTGTCCATAAACCGATAGAACCATATTCAAGTAATCGGGAATATCTTGTTGTATTTGATATTGTTGATTTATTATTAATTTGAATTATTTCAAATGTAAACCATGAATCAGAACGAAAACTTAACAGAAGTATCAAAGCTAAAAATGTTGTTAATACACTAGCAAATGTTAATGGCCATTGTAAATGTGAATAATCATTTGCAGTGCTACTCATCGAGATCACATTGCGCCACCTCATCATATCAGTGTGCAATCAATTTATATTATTTTAAATGATGTTTTCATACTAAAAGTAATTAAAAGAAGCTACATTATTTATACAATCATATGCTTTGATTAAATGGTAGTATAGAAACCTAAATATACAAACGGACACTGCCTCTGGAAGAGCCAATAACATGTTTACTACATTTCAAAAAGAATCTGATTCTATATGAATGAACTCGGTCAAAATAGAAGACAAAACATAAGGCATAGGAAGAAAAATGAAGTTGTCTAATATGTATATATATATTAACAGAGACATATTTATCTCTACCCCTAGCACATAAATACAGGTTTCTTTTTGTCCTTCTCTCTATCGTCGTTTATTCCTTTCTGACACTCGATAAATATCCAAAAAAAAAAAAATTGTACGAAAGGAAAGAAAGGACAAAACATGGCATTAGTTGCAATTGGGTTAAAGTAATATATCGGAATAAATATCAACTGAAGTCTAAAAAAGAATGTTATTCTTTTTATATTACTATACACGTCAAACAAAACTACACCCACATTATTTTTCGAACAATTTATTCTTATTTAACGAGCGATCCGCAATTGCTTTTCTTTAGAATTATTCTTATGCATCAAAGATTTTATGGCAAGCGTCATTAACAATAACTGATGGATATTTTATATGATTTAAATCATTACTATCCGATAGATGTCTGTCTATACCGATAGAATATTTTCCATAGTTTACTATGTTGGATGTTATTGCACCAGTTCAACTTATTTCACTATAGATAGTTTATTCATGTTATTCATCATCGACTGGAAAGCGCGGCGTCTTTCTGTAACCGGAGCTGCTTCTGGGGTCGGACTGTGTGAATGACTTGCGGGCGGGAGTCCTGTTTGTCGTTGATCTATGTTGATCGAGCGTCCGCACGAAGTTCGGCATCGACATGGTGGGAGTTGAGGAATCTCTCCTTCCAGGGCGTCTAAGGAAGGTTGAACCGGCTGAGGCGCGAATATGCGAGCAAGTCAAAGACCTCATGTCGAACAGTCGTGGGATAGCGCTTGTGAATAGACAGCGGTAGGCAGCCCGTCCAATATAGTTGGACCATAGTCTGTTTTTTTTTCTATATTTTCTTGTTTGCACTTTGTTATAAAATCTATAAAGACAGTGAATCATTTTTTGTGATAGAAAACAGTAACTGTTATAGGAAAAACTTTTAAAATTTTGATTCACCAGAATTTATTTTAGAATTTCTAATCGTTACAAATAAATAAATTTTATACGACTCTTCTAATAATTTCTTTCTTAAAGGTATTTCTCCTTCCACTTTTCTGGATTTTCGGAGAATGATCGATCAGAAAATATTGAAACTTTCAGGAAAGATATGTCTTGATGAGTAGAATAAAAGCGTTCAAAATTCTCAGAGATTGTCTTCTGTGCAATATTGATGCCAAAATTATTCTACTTGTCGTTCCTTTTTCTTCAAGATGCTATGTTCGATAGAGTTTAACAATTTTCTTTTTACAGGTGTTGGACACTATTTGTGTTTGGTAATCTTCTAATTTTCTTTTATCTTCTTTCCTTTGAATAAAAAAGCTAAAATACCAAATATTTCTTTAGAAAAACTTGTTATTTTTACAAAAACAAATTCAATAAACGCTGTCAAATAATATCACCAAAATAAGATTTGTTGACAAAAAAACATGCCCATGCCAATTCGTATTTATTTTATGTAAAAAAAAAGTTTCAAATCAATATATCTTACTGTACTGAAGAAATGAAGGCAAGATTAATTTTTTTATTGAAAACTTGATTTCGAAAAAAAAACCAAAAAAAAAAGAATTTCGATTTTCTTCAAAACAGTCATTGTTTTTTCCTGTCTATTGAAGTTGTTCTAGATTTTTGACCACTGTACATTTTTTTTCATGTTTGAAAGCTACATTTTTTTATATTTGTGAAAGGCTTGTTGTCAAAGAAAAATAGCATATCGAGTAAAAGTAACTTCCTGCTTTCATGTTTATTATAGAGAGGGAGAGAAGAAGAAGTACAAAAAGGTAAAAGGCTGTCAGCAGACGTGAAAGTGGCTGACGAACAAATGAAAAATACGCAGCATCCTTGTCGGCTTATCAGTCATATTTCGAATTAAGACGAACTGTATTTTGAAAAACATACAATAAAAAATTCAGTTCCAGATGTTCGGTCTAGAAAATCATTTGTTTTTCGAATTCAAAGCATTGTCAAAAGAAGTTTCTGTTCATACATCGACAAAGGACACTTCAAAGAATATGTATCAATATAATACTAAAAACCGATAAAATTTCTGATGCTCACCGGATTAGTCTCAACATAAAATATTGTATATGTGGGCACCCATGTCGTCAAAATGAACTCAGTTTTGGCGAAAAAATCCTCTACTAATCGTGATTTTTTTTGTTAAAAAGTTTAGTTTTTGTTTTTCTTTTATTTAGACTAATCTCATCATCAACATAAACAGTAAATATTTGGTTTTTTTTTAACATATAGAAGTTTATTGTTCCTTTAATAGGTTAACAAAAAGATAACAGAACAAAAAAAAAATAACATAACAGAAATGAAGAAGGAAAAAGGGTACACATCAGTCTAAAAACAATAACTTGAAACACTATATATCTTTAAGTAGTAGGTAGAAGCTATGAAATATGAAATATCCTAAGTGATGAAGTAGAAGAGTGAAGAACCGAACAATGTAAATCGAATAAATCCATGTCCACATCTGGTATACATCCTTTTTATGTTTTTTTTTTTTTTTTTTTTTTTTTCTTTTCGTGGT
>CAJNSZ010000008.1:795154-907676 GCA_905329745.1 Rotaria sp. Silwood2 | reverse complement strand
TGGACGTGAATAATATTTGAGTAGAGCCCACTCAAGAACACTTGAAGATTTTTTATAAATTTGAAATTGTTGTTTTTGGATATGTAGAAATGTTAGGTAGTCCAATTTCGTACTTTGTGCTCTCTCAGTTAGTCTATTTGGGAATTTCGCGTTTTTTCTGAATCCCCAACTCTTATAATAATTTTTTGTGTCGGACGTAGCAATAAGAAAGGCGTTTGTTGCTTGTTGAAAGTCAACTCCTTCTGGAGATTCTTCCAGGTGTTTCATAAATTTTAGCCAATATTTTAAAATATAATCCCTTAAGATTATTTCTCTAGTGAGTGCAAGTGTGGTGTGATCATCCCATCTTAGTGTATCATAAACTAGTCTTATTCCTGTACAATAAACATGTTCAATGGTTGCTTGTTGTTTTTCTGTCTAGAAAAACCACGTGGCAAATAGCCAGATGAAATGGGGCATCGCATATGCAGAAAAAAATTTTCGGCGCATTTTCATCTCAGTTATTGGTATTTTGCGATAAACTATTCTTAATCCGTTGTAAGTCTTTCTAATTGCTTTCAGGCGTTTGTTGATAAAGACTTCCCATCCTAATTTCGTTCTAATTTCTACTCCTAGAAATTTGAAAGATTTTACATATTCAATAAAAATTTCTTTATATTTTATTATAGGGTTAGAAACTGTTACTGCGTTATGAATGATCATTCCTTTTGTTTTTGTTACATTAACAGGAAGTATATGATCGTTTGCAAATTTTTCTAAACTTCTTAAAACTATGTTTGCTTGTTGTTCTAAATATGTTAGATTATCAGTCATTTTCAACTCCAGGGCACCTTTGATGACAATAGTGAGATCATCCGCAAATAGGTGTGAGACTACTTGTGTAAAGTACGATGGCAAAAAGTGTACATGAATACGAAACAATAGTGCCGCTAGAACTGAACCTTGTGGAGCACCTACAGAAATTCTAATGAGTCTTGATTCCGCATCGCCATGTGAAATGGACATTGTTCGGTTTTGCAACCAAACAAATATCCATTTACGAAGTTGAAGAGGCATGTTGAGCTCCAGGGCACCTTTGATGACAATAGTGAGATCATCCGCAAATAAGTGTGAAACTACTTGTGTAAAGTACGATGGCAAGTAAATATTTGTTGATGAAAACTATATATTCTTTCCTTTATTTAGACCAATTTCAAGACGAAAAAGAACAGTAAGTATTATTGTATAAAAAGGAAACTATTGGTTTTTTTATTTACAGCACATGGAAGAAGACAAAACCATCTGTCTCCTTATTCACGAGAAACTTTTATGGGTACAATGAAAGACAATGATCGTATACCCGTCAAGACACACTAGTAGTCTTAGAGCCGAGCATTACAACTAGGTCTGATTATCATAAACGTTACATGAGAAATCATGATTTTCTGTAACAACTAAAAACACAATCGGGAAAAATCACCGATTTTGAGCACATGAGTATCTCTATGTTTATGTTTATGCATCTTACCATCATCTTTGAAGTATGATTCACCCTAATTTAAATGTACTCTTTTGATACTTGACATTAAAAATTGTTTTCGTGAACGATTAGTATACTGAGTAATGTAAAAAAGAAACTAGACATTATCAAGAATAGTGTTTACATGGGCAATTGAACAGTATGCATCAAAATAATATTTATTTTAGGACCGAATGTCTACCACTGGTATTAGAATCAATATTAAATTTATTCAAACACTTATGTTTTTATAGTAGTAAATATTTAGAAACCATAAGACATGTTTTGTTTTGTAGACATTACCTATAGAAAACACTTTGATCATGGGTAAATCTATTCATGTTTATCAAAAAAAAAGTTGTACCTTTAGAAAAGGTTTTATGAGAAGATCATTGCTTTATATAAAAGAATATGCATAGTAAGGATCAGCACGTTCGAGTTTAAATTACAATTATTCAATGCAAGACATATACCTGTCAAATGAGTCTTCTTATAACGTTACATATTGTACAGCAGAAATTTTTAATAATTAATAAATTTTGCTTCGATTTCGTGTCATATATTAGGAGTCAATTAAAAGCTTCTGAATAGTTTAACACATGAGCTAATAATACATGTATCAATTTTTGTTTTGTTTGTTTCTTTTATGATTTATGAAACGCTTATTTTATCAATAAATATTTCTATATTCTTTATTAATTAATAATTAAAACTGTTTTGTGTATACTTGAAATAGCGTTTTATACAATATACAAATGCTGTGGAAAAAAATCAAACTGTTGTCTCAAAAAGAATTGCTAACCGAAAACCATTCAAATAGCAAATGTAACTACATTCAAAAAATGACATTCTTAATAAAATATCTATGTTCTTGATGTATTATTTATTATGTTTGGGAGCTTTAAGAATAAAGAATTGCCATGGGAACAAGCAATAAGTCATTTAAACCTATAGAAATGCAAAGAATCCGTCAGAAAAAGAGCTTTCTGCATTGTTTCCGGTTTTTATCGTCTATGGAATTAAAAGAGAAAACATTTTAGGAATTTTATTTAAAAAAAACACATGAAGAAAATGGTATTTCGGATGATGATATGAACATAAAAATTGATGCATTCCGATTTCATTTATTAAAATAAACATTGTAATCAAGCAAATACAATGAAAATGTTCATTTCAATCAATGAATTTGCAATACATCAATTTTTATGTACGTTTCATCATTTTAATTTTATATTTTCTGATTTTTTAAGTGTTTGGGCGGTTTTTATTTCCGTTTTTCTGACTTAAGAAAGTGACAGTTTTGATTGTCATATGAATTCCAAAAGCATTACGGAAACGAGAATGCGGAGATGAAAATCGAGAAAAGTCGTTCCTGCAAGACACTAACATACACTGTTCTTATGGCCATACAGTAAGAAAACAACGATTCTAAATAAAAAATTTATTCGATCTTTGCAAACAGATACGTAGTTACTTAATGATGTAAGAATTCTTGTTCAAGATGGTCCTATGAATCTAATAGTAGGTTACTGTAAAATAATTTTGGCCAAACATTTAAACTATACTCAATACTTTTCAGTAGATTTCTTCTACATAAAAGTATATTATCAAACTCTTTTTAAGCAATTGTTCGTTCAGTTCAACGTGAATATTAACAGTAAATTGTCTTACAACAATAGATAAGTTTTATCAATACTTTCCTTGTTTTTGAGTGTATACTAATGCATAGTTTAATGTAATCCTAAATGAAATTGTCGATTTTTTTTGACAGAAAACAAGACAATTTAGTTTTATATTCACTACTTTTTTGAAATCTATTTATATTAAACTCAATTTTGATAAACATTGTACATGTTCTTAGAAGTAGTAATTATCTAATGACTGAGAAAACATCCTTGTAATTTCGTGACATTAATGCAAAATTATGAATCATCAAAGCTATTGACTGTTTATTCGGATCATCTAAGTGTGTGTAATTTTTTACAGAATATAAATATTATGATCGTTATTGGTAATGAATTGAATATAGGTAATGCAGAAACTACGCAAAAAGAAAATATATGCAAATACGATTCATGTAGATTTCACATTGAAGCAATATTTTTATTTATCGAGACATCGTACTCAATTAGTTTAAGTAGATTTGTCCGACGCAATGATTAAGCGTGTAACAGCCGTTTTTTCTCGAAATCCGAAAGTTTTGGAACCACATCCAAAAGTTCAACGACCTGGTTCAATTATTAAAGAATTTTGTTTAAATACATCAACACATGGTTTACCTGGTATTGCACGTAGTCAAAGTATACCAAATCGTATATTTTGGTCTGTTTCAACACTTGCATTTACTGGTATAATGATCTATTTTATTGTTCAAGCTATTCATGCATATTTCGAATATCCTTCACAAACATCTGTATCGGTTATATTTGAATGGCCTCAAGCTTTTCCTGCAGTAACTATTTGTAATTATTCTCCAATACGATATGAGAAATTTATTGGTTCTTTTTTAAACTATACTAATTCATTGAATTTAACAAATACAACAGACACAACCAATTTTACTGCTACACAATCTTTATATATTGATGATTTTCTAATTCATAAATTCAATCAAGGAGATTCTTTTATGGATTTTTTTTATCCACTTGAGGAAATGATGATAAGCTGTGCATATAATGGAATGTCATGTTCAGCAGCTAATTTCACTTGGTTTTTGTCAGCAGTATATGGTATGTGTTATACATTCAATGCTAAATTAAAAAATGCTACTAATGATGGTATTAGATATAATGCTGATTATGGAGGAAATGGCGTACTTGAACTACGTCTATATGTACATCGGCATCAATATGTACCTTACAGATCAAATGGTAAGCACTATATTATGATTTCATAATAGTGCACTTTATTTTTATAATTTCTTCTATATATTTTATGTAAAGCTGTTGGTATGGTAGCGTTAATTCATGACAATGCACAGGTGCCTAATATTGAACTGTCAGCAGTGTATCTTTCACCTGGACGACATCACAAACTGGGCTATACAAAAAAAATTAGTAATTTTTTGCCGTCACCTTACACAGCATGTAATGATAAAGTTAGTCTTGGATTGCAAGCTGTGATTGATGAATATCACGGCACTAATTATGGATATTCACGATATCTATGCTTTTATGCCGGCATGCAAGCATATATGTAAGTAAGTCAAATGTATTTTATACTGATTGTTTAATCAAATTATTCATTTCAGTTATCAAATTTGTGGCTGTGGACATCCTTTTCTTTGGAATATTCGTTCTGTTGTACTTTCAGGCGATGATAAAACAACTAATATATCAGTTTGTGATGTAAAAAATCCATGTTACGGTGAGACAAAAGCAACTTTTATGAACACAGAATCTATTTGGAGAACTAATTGTCCTGATTGTACAGCAGAATGCTCCAATATTGATTTCATTATGAAATCATCGTCACTTTTGGCACCACCTGAATTTCTATTCGATAGTATAAAAAACTTTGTTGAATCATCAAATATTACTGTATCTGCAAAGTGGTCAACATCAATGATTGAGGAAATTCAATCCAATTATGTTTGTTTGGAAGTTGCTTATGACAACACACGAACCGATGTCTATTCTGAACAAGCAACAATCAGTCCAGTTGATGTTCTTTCTAATGTTGGTGGACAAACAGGTCTTTGGATTGGTATTAGTTTTCTATCGTTGATAGAAATTGCTGAAATGATCTATCGACTTATACATTATCAATATTATAATCTTCGAAGAATTATACAAGACAAATTTAGAACACAGAAAATTGATAGTCAATGAATTAAGGATAATAATAAATTTGAATAAATTCATCAAATTATGAAATCAGTTTTTTGATATTCATGAGACGAATAAAATTAAAATTTTTCTTCTCTGTTTTATTGACTTTTTTTTCAAGAATGAATAAAATCTTCTCGATTGATGAATTTTACGCATTGAAATTATGTTAATCAACTTTTTCCATAAATTTTGTGCTGCGTTTATATTAAAGATCTTCATCGTATCTATAGACATCAATCTGTCTATTTTGTCAACGCAAATATTTCAATAATCTCTATTAACTATACATATATTATGCCTACTCAGTTATAAATTATATATGTAAATACAAATAGAATTTTTATTAAGTATTGATCCAGTGTTATAGGTATTTATACATTAATGCACTAATTATTAAGTCATGCAAGAAATATCATATAATATAATCAAACATATAATAATCACTTTGCTCACAGAGCTTGAGTGGCATACTCTCAATGATCGTGGTCTTGTTTGTCATTTACAAGGAGTGTTTTTGTGTACTCAAAAAGTGAGTACACTCTAGAATCGGTCAGTGTGTCCGGCCGTCCGGCCGTTTACACGATAACTTTTGAAAGGAGAGTCCGATCACGATGAAATTTTCTACACAGTTCAGTCTTAACAATATCTCGGTCGAGTTCGAAGATGAGAAGAATTGGCCGAACCGTTCCTGAGTTATTGCAAAAATACTCATTTTTCCCTATGGCTTCCTATGCGAAAATCGATCCATCCCCGCTTTCGTAAAAAAATTTTCCTATCATAGTCAAACAAAACCCCAACTATTATATATCATTCGATAGAGAATTTTACGAGCTAGAAAATGGTATATAAAACATAAAGAAACAAGAAGGCTAGCTCACCTATTGCAAAGATAAATAAACGAAAATCGGTTCTGTTCTTGTCTACACTCTAACTGATCCACAATTAGAGCACTATCTTCCGATAAGAGATGATGCTTGAAGGTTTTCTGTGGTGGAGAACTCGAATCTGTACTCCACTTGTTTCGAAGCCCTATTGGTTGAGCACTGACCAATAGAAATCAAGTTATAGAAAAAACGATTTTCTGAGGGTAAATTAAGGCGAAGAGTTCAAATCTGAGCTGTATTCGCCCCCAAATTCTATTGGTTGAGCAGTAGTCTATAAAATTCAAGTATTTATAGATAAGGTTTGCCAAGCTAATTTGTATATCCACACATTCTAGGATGACTGATTTGTCTCGTTCACTTTTTGAAGTACACATAACTCTCGGACTTAAGTCCGAGGTTTCCACATTTTTTTTCATTATTTTCCTAAATTGAGAATATATTACTAAGAAACCTCGTCGTTTTGTGGAACTCATATATATATATATTTGAAGAACATAGTGAATATAAGTTGTAAGTCAACATTTTTCGGATCATATCCCCGAGGACAACATACGTCAATCTCCTTTTGCAGCATTCTTTAGCAACGAGAAAATACGTTGAACGGTATGAACAACAAGACTTTGACTGTTCTAGAACGTTCTAAAGCTTTCGTTGAAACTTGCATGGATGAAACACGCTTGTCAATGTTCTAAATAGTAAAGTTTTTGATTTTTGTCCAGATAAAAGTTTATGTCTAAGATATCAACGATGATAGTTAATGATGCGTTGACTTGCCACAGTCATCAGATGATATAAATAAGAAGCGCAGACTGATCAAGTTATAACTTTCAACACCAATTTTTCTCGGCTTATCAAGCTAGATAATAGGGCACTGAGACCTGCTGTAGATATAATGAATATGTACAACAGGCTTATTTGCCAGTTAAATTAAATCTTAGAATAAGCATAATGCTAAATTAAGAAAAACCGAATACGAAAATGAAAAAAAACAACTAATGAATAGCCACAAGACAAACAGTAAAAAAAATCCGTACGAAACGTGGAAATAAATAAGACAGATCATTTCTCTGGCGATCGATTATTCTTGGAAAGTAACTATAGTGTGCTAGAGATTTTTCACTTAACGTACTTTGTATTAGTATAATGAGGTTAACGAATTTGTTGAACAGTTTTTTTTTGAGAAGAAAAATCTTTTTTTTTATTCGCTCCAAAAGAGAGAGAGAGAGACTGAAATTATTTTATTAGTATAAAAAAGACTAAAAATGGTTGTTTTTCACCGTTTATTCTAATATGCTCGTATTTTGTATATAAAGTTATCGAGAATAATCGAATATTTCTTTATCAAACCGTAACTATCAATGTGGTCCGCTTCAATCGTTTATAATTAATATAGATTAATAGCTTCATTTGTTCTTATACCAATAATAAATTTACCCCATTGAATAATATTCCAAGGTTGATAAGCAAATTTATCCATTTTCAGAAGTTTTCCATTATTGGATATATGATAAAGCCGACGATTTAAAGCATCTACAACCATCCATTGTTCACCATGAAGTAAACAACAACGAAATCCTTGTCCAACATCGACTGACCAAAGACGTTGAAGATTTATCGAAGATTTAAGATCAAGACGTGTTTTATCATTTTCAGTATTAAAAATAACCATTGCAAGTGTTTTCTGATTTGCTTTAAGATCAAAAATATATTCACATTGTTCACATGTTTCTGGTGAACTTCGTTCTTTGACGTTTTTACTTGATGGTGGAAGTTTATATTCAAAAATAGATGGACCCAATCCTTGTGCTAATAGAAATAAAGCAGAATCAGAACAAGTTGCACGACTTAATTCAACATCTGACGAAATAGGACATTTTGCAATCGTCATTGTATTTTGATCGAGTGTAAATACTTCTTGATTTGTCACTATTATAAATCGACTTAATGTTGATGACCAACACATATCCCAAATATTATCGTGTGTCCATGGTGTTTGTTTAATAATTGAAAAATGTCGATCAAGTAAAGAAATATTTGGTGGTTGATGTACTAATAAATTTTTTTCATTATTAGCTAAAGCTGGAAATTCATCAAATGGTAATTTCATTGTTCGACAAGGTGTAGGTAAAGGAAAAAGATCTCGAATAATTAGATTATCGTCAATAACAAGTGGATGTATAGTAAATCGAAGACTTTGAAATTCACTAAATTTTTGTTCAATTAAACGAATATCTTGTGTAAGTAGATCAACATCTTGTTGAACGGCATCATGTTTTCGAATTAATTTTTCCATTATATGTCGAACACGTTCAACTTCTTTTTCTAATTTTTCCCGTCTATCATCAATTAAATCTCGACGTTTTGATTCATAATATTGTTCAACTGTTCGATGAGCTTCATCACGCCATTTTTCTAATGCTATAAGATAAGAAGGTTCAATAGATGCGAATTTATTTAATCGTTTAGCCAATCCATTTATTTTATCAGATAATGGTGGGATTTTATTATTAATTCGACCAAAATGTTGTGTTAAATGTTCAAGACAATAACATTTTTCACAACATATACATACAGTACGTGATGGGCTTTTACATCCTTCGATAGTACATGGCCTGCTTGACGATGCCATTTGTTACCAGAAACAAGACAGGTGTGAATCGTTCAACAGAAGAATGTATGAAAAAAAACGATTGTTTGCATAAAACATGCATATCGTAAACTTTTTTTTAAATGGTATTAACAAATGATGAAAAGAAAATATGAAAGGAATCGTCAGCATGTAAAAAAATAATGTATGTTTTAATTGATTGCTGTACAAAACATGTTATTGTTAAACTTCTTTTTTTCTTTCTTTTCAAATTGTCAAGCAATACAAACTTGCAATGGAAAGTACACGTTGATTGTTACTCAATCCTCAAGGCTTAAGACAACGTGTTCGTGATAATTATCATATCGATTGATTCATTTGTTTATCTACAAGTTTATAATAACAATGAATTCAAGTTTTGAATTATTAAATAAAATTGTTGCCTTCAACGTGCTGGACAATTTCAACAATTATAAACATTTAATTAAGATTATGCTTCTTAATTTGTATAGTTGATGTTATACATACATTCGAATATGTCCCTAAACTATAATTTTACATGACATTCAACGAAATTTTTTTTTCATTGTTGGCTTTATCTTCAGATAAAGAATAATGAAGTTATTTTGTAATGAAATAGTTAAGAGTATTTCTCTTCCCCTTTTATGATCATTGCATAGTCTGAAGTAGTATCTATCTACTAAGTAGATTTCAGGAGCGAAAAGTTGTCTTTAAATGTTAAAAGATCAAAATAGCGAAAACTGTATCTATTAAAAAAGTAAGGGGTGTTTTTTAGCAAACCTTCGGCATTTTGGTAGAGCTAAAAATAAACAGATACCCATTCATAGCAGTGTTTAGTACCTGTCAAAAGATTTTCAATTTGATCGAACATAGCATCTCCGAGAAATCGGAACGAAAATCATAGAAGAGACAGCACCTAGGAGCTTTGAGTGGATGATAACTTTTGCTCTACTTGTCAAAATCTACCTGCACTTGGAAACTTAAAATATTTCTCATCAGTCGTTCTTCAGAAACCCCACAAGGGGAGAGTACTCTTAAATGTAGTTCGTTTAATGAAAAACTAAAATAAGAAAATTATGATGACCTACACAGTCAATTCAAGTTTTTTTCTTCAAAAGAATTGTTTCGTAAAATATTCTTTTGAGTTAATAACATTTTTCTAGCACATACAGTGTTTTATCATCGTCACTCAGTCAAAGTCTACACAAAAATACAACTTGAAATCTTGTAAACTTTTACGATTGTAAACTTAATTTATTCATCGATATAACATGCTTAAGGGTGTCCAAAGTTTTTCTTTCATTGACACTACCAATTTATTTGTATTGTTGAAAGGACATTCGTATTAGAAAGAAAGCTATTTCAATATGATAATATATTAATATTAGAATCCGAAAATGAGAAATATTCAATCACTTTTATTGTAAGCATAGTGTATATTCGACAAGACAAATTAAACTTATGCTGAAAAGTTATTTCCCAACTTCTTAGATAAGTCAAAAACAATTGTGATTATATATTATTCCTTCGACTGAAGGAAGGATCATATGAAATAAAATTAGTTAGCTTGAACCTGTAAAATCATGTATGCACACATATTTGTGAGGAATCTGAGCAGTCACCTAGGGTAGGTATGGGTGTGGGAGTGAGTCTTCTTTCCGTCAACACCCACACCCACACCCGAGAATTTTAACATAAAAACCAAGGACTTTTGAGAAAGTTTTCTGGTATGCAAACGTGCATTTTTAGCAGCCAAGTACCACAAGAGTAGTTTTATACAAGATGAAAAAAGAATTTTTGACAATAAAATCTTAATTTTTTACTCAAAAACTAGTCTTTCAAGTTCTACAATTTCAAAACTATTCTGGGTTTCTGAAAAAAGACTTTTACAAGTCCCATGGCCTTCTATGACGCCTTACGAAACTTTTTCTGTGGGTGATCTTCTAATAGCAGTGATGTTCTATTATCGGGTGGCGTCCTGTTCTGGGGAGAGATTTACAAAAAGCCGAAGTAAGTCCTGAAAAATCGCAGATTAAGATAAGCAACGATATTGTGGGATATGGGAGTACTTGTGAGTATTTCATTAACTCACACTATAGTTTTTTTAGTTATAGTTATGGAGCAAATGTCCGAGAAGCAAGAGTTGCTGGGAGGCGGAGGCAAGTGTTCCTGAAGCATCTTTCACTGAAGTGTATCAACGATTGAATTCTGAACTGTGTTCCTTGTGAAAAAATACATTTTTGCTCTTTGCTGAATTTTTATTATCCGATATATCCCTATAATAAAATGTTCTAATTGTCTATCTGCATTTTTGAGTTCAGCGGTAAATAAAGACCAAGATACATCCAAACTATTTATTAATCGTATGAGCTAGCTATTGTTTCAGCTTCTATAATGAAATTAATGATTTAATAAGCACGTTTTCTTCATTTTTTTTGTAGCTTTTCTTAATAATGTTCAATTTGTTTTTCTCCATCTGTCAACATTTATGATTTCAATGGTTCAAGAAATTCTCGGTGTTCTTCAGATATTGCTCTCACCCGATTCCTTATTAACGATCGACAACCCATCAACCAATGGTAACTTTCAATTGCTCTATATGAAAACATTTTTATTTGCTATGAATGAAGTTTTATGTAAATTATCAAGACAATCATCATGTTCAATCCTTACGATTGGAGACAATTTGGATCTATATAGTCTATGGACGAACACGTTTTAGCAATATGGACGACCTTATTAATAAACTCGTCGAAGAAATTGATCGCACTATAAAGAACAATCAATTAAAGAAAATATCTTAAAAAGTTTGAGTTCGATGAAGTGATTTTTAGAAAACACCGTACAATGGAGCTTGATCATTGAATAATTCAATTGTTAAAACTATACAATTTCATTAAATGAGTTGTTTCATATTTGTGTATTCTTGATAGCAGCATCGAGAGAGTTGAACACATTAAATGTTGAATATTCGCTACACAATAAATGAATTCAATTTTCTTGTTTGACATTTATAGGAAAAAATATTGGTATGAAACAAAACAAAAAAAGAAATCCATGATAGACATAGAGCACTTGCATTTATTTATTTTTATGAAAGCTTTATTAGAATTAAACGACATCAGAACATAGTCAATTTCCATCTGAATATGATTTCAAATGAATATCACTAGAATCAATCAGTATATGAATGGGAGATCCTGCGGAGAACTCCGAAACCCGATTCCAACTCCGACGGAGTCGCGGTTAAAGGGTATGGATATGTTGAGCTACGACGATATCGGTATTTCATCTCAGTAACTATGATGTTTGTATGGACCTGTGTCGATTGAACGAATTGTTCATGCAACGTATTAGAAATATGATTGTTATGCTCGAATTGAATTGATTAGGGATTGTTTGTGGTAATTCGTGACTTTTTCTATTGTGTCATTTTGTTGTGTGGTCAGTAGAAACTTGTGACATATGTCATACTAAACATTGCAAAAAAACAGTCATCGGTATACTTCGGTATGTTTTTAACCAGCAGTATAGCACGATGCTGCAGAAAACCGGCAGTATATTGATGGTAATTTAAGTAAATGTCTCACGCGGATGAGTGTGGGTATGAAGTATGGATAGCCGTATAATATTTCATTCATTCACACTCATTCCCAAATATCAACGTTTTATATATTGATTAAGATACAATAATAATTGATAAATTGCTTGAACATAAATTATGTTAATAATGAATTAAATTTGTTATAGTTTTGATGAGTTGATAGAGACACATAATAATGCGTTCAGAACTGCTAACGCGTATGCAGTGGATGATTACAACAGTCTCATCTGCGGCATAAATCAATAGTTAGAAAAAATAATAATGTTAAATTAGAAAAAAAACGCAAAAATGATCTATATTGTGGGTGCGGTAATAATACTAAATAAAATAGGGCGTCCGTAAAGGAAAAAGATATTTTCTGTTCTAAATATGGAAAAAAAATTCTCACTCTTTCCATTGGTTATCTACCAAAACAATGAATCTACGCGAAATCATTCACTTCCAGTAATATGTATTACTGTAGTAGGTTTTTAGGATATATGTGAGTTTCACATTTTAGCCCCAAAGGGGTTTCCTTAACAAGCTTTTTTTTATAGGCATCTCAGGATTTAACAGTTTGACGATTCCGTATTTCAACTTCAAAACGTTTTCTTCTTTTTCTTTTTTAATTACTATGTCATGTACACTCACAATAATTTATTTTTCATGCTAGTGGAATTTGCTCTTCTTTTTTTTACATACATAAAGACAGTAACAGAGTCTATTTTGACAGCTATTTAAGAGAAAATTTTCTATAAATTCTGAATAACAAGAAAAAGAAAAGAAGTAGAACAGCCTAGGAAACCTTTTCATTCATAAGAATGTCTTCGTCAACATTAGGTATAACGTTGGGCCTTATTCAAGAACAATTAATTCGTTATGTCTGCTCGGCATGGATCATATTTGGTGTTCCAGGTTCTTTACTCAATGTTATTCTCTTGTCACGGCAACAATTACGCGTAACATCGTGCTGTAATTGTGAGTTTAAATTATTATCAGTTACAATATTTGTATAGAATACCTAAAACTAGTCAAAAACCTCGATGATTTTTTGAAAATATATGAGTTCTATTGAATGATACACATTCGTGATTGACATTTTTCTATTTCTGTAGAAATGGTTACGATAGCTTTACATTTGTAATGAAGTTCTTTAAAATTGATTTTCTTTTTCTCAGACTGTTAGAATGAACTTTTCAAATACATCACGAATAAAGGAAGGGGGCGTTAAGTGATGAAATCGGCCCCCTCTCGAAATTGAGTTTCACATTTTCCAAATAGTTAATTGAGATGTCAAAAGTCGATTATCGTTAGAATTAATCAGTTAGCCCTAGTTATGGCTGCGCCCGAGTGACTTAAAATTTTGATCTTGTCTGTTTCCTATAGGGTTGCGGTATGCAGTGTTCGTATCAAGTATATTGCCTCCATTTTAAACACTTTTTTATTTGATTTATGTGTCAAATGAAAGCTCATTCTTTCCGCTATCGAATGGCATAAAAGAGTATAACAAAATATTGTTTTTTCACTGTTTTCTTCAGATGACCTTGTACAGTCCTATGTACCATTATACAGGTACTCATGAGAAAATCCCATTCTATGATACTAAAAGAATACAGGTCCACTTTGAATTAGTCATTATTCGATAGCTCTTTTGAAGCTCTACATAATGATACTATTACATTGAGTTTTATTTGTGGAGAAGACAGTTAACTCAAAGGCACAATCCTTCACGGTGCTAAAATTTGAATTTTTTGACTTATTTATGACCCATTTTTACTTAAACTACTCGGCTTTGTATTTTAAAAAATGATATATTTGGAATCATCATCAAAAACTGAGTCGATCTACAAGTACCAGAAACTGCTCCCTCGACTTTCATTTTTTTCCAAAAACTCGGCCCTGGTCTCCCTCAGGGATATCCGAAAGAATAAATTCGACCAAATTCTCGTTTCTATCTTTTATCTAGTTGTCATTTTGACTTTTTCTAGCGTTTAAACAATGTACGTCTGTGTTTTCATGTTTAAACTCACAGTTTTGCAATATTTATTTTTTCGGATATTCCTGAGGGGGACCAGGGCCGAGTTTTTGGAAAAAAATGAAAGTCGAGGGAGCAGTTTCTGGTANTTCGGAAACCCATTTCTTGCCCTCGAGAACCCTTTTATCGGTTTCCGAGCTTTCGGAAACCCATTTTTTACCCTCGGAAACCCTTAAAACGTTTCCGATAGTAACAAACTCGTAAACCGAAAAGAGTTTCCGAGCCTCGGATACCCTTTCATGCGTTTCCGAACTTCGGAAACCTTTTTCGGTTTACGAGTTTGTTACTATCGGAAACGTTTTAAGGGTTTACGAGTTTGTTACTATCGGAAACGTTTTAAGGGTTTCCGAGGGTAAAAAATGGGTTTCCGAAAGCTCGGAAACCGATAAAAGGGTTCTCGAGGGCAAGAAATGGGTTTCCGAACACTCGGAATCCTTTCTCCCTTGGTTTCCGAGAATACTATTTTTTTTTAGAGAGTACCAGATTATCCAAGCTATCTTTGACAATATTTAATGTTTCATGTATTGGCATACTAGTGGACGTTGTCGTATTATCCTAGAAATCATCAACACTTTGATCTGAACCACTATCATTGCTATCTAATAAATTGTTATCAATGTCATTTCCATCATCGTCAAAACAATATGATTCAAACCCAGGAATAATTAAATTTTCAAACGCTTTAATATTATTTCACGCATCATCGGCTACTATCCTACATAATTTCTTCTGAATTTGAAATTGATTAATAATTAAATCATAAGACTCAAGTAATTTTTCACTAGTATGTCTTCCGCTTATAGGCAAAAAAGATAGAACATATGATTTAAATTGCATATCAATAATTGCATAACCTAAATAACGAAATTACGTAAAAAATGTTCAAAAGATGGAGTATCTACCTGTGATACTAAAAAATGAACGTGTTCTTCCATCAGTCCAAATATCGAGCGTCAAAGAAATATACTCTGCTGTTGAACAAAATTGTTTTAATAAATCATTTATTTTGTAATAAAGAGTTGGAATTGTTTTTCTTCTCAGAGTTCATCGACTTGTAATTTTGAACTTCAAATTAACAGTAGACATAAATTTCATAAATTCCGGTCTTTCTACCAACGATAATGGAAGACCAAGTTCAATTATTAAGTCTTAAACGATAGCATCGTGTAATTCTTGTTGTCGTTGATGACCAGCCGGATAAAATTGTTTCGAATATGATCTTAATGAGTTTTTCTTCGAAATAAAGTCAAATAATTTTGGCTGCTGCCGATCTAACTCCTTCAATTTCTTTGACCATGCACTATATTCAGTTTGATGATAATTTTTTACATGACGATTAACATTAGATGTAACACCGATGTTATTAAATACTATTTCATCACATATTAAACATTTAGCTGACCAATTTTTCTCATTTTTTACAACATTGGCGAAGAATTCATCTGGAACAGTTTTTGCAACGTACTATTTGTTTCTTGTTGCTTCACTTATAGATTTTGATGTTGAAGAATTTGATATAGTACAACTTGTTTTTGGAGATTGAGATTCAGAGCTATTAATCATGATTATTACAAGGGTGTGGATCTTGATAATCAACCGTCTTAGACCCACACTCCACCCACCCACATCCTTTCAGAGAGAAATGAATGAATTTATAAGAGAGTTCAGCTAAACTTGATTCGTCAAGCTAAATGAAACGCGACTCCTGGTTCAACACACAATACAAATTGAAAGCTATACATTGTCCAACTAAATGTTTGATTGGACCTAATGGGCGAATATTTGACTTGGATCGAAAATATGTTCACGGAAAAAATAACTGACAAAAATTTTATAAATCAGAAAACAATCAGATATGCACACCTTTAGTACTTGAGACGATCATTTAAATACATGTATATAAAAAGAAAAACACGTATGTATGTCTTGACTGTATCGGATATTGACTGGACATGAGTAACAAGAACTTGGTTATACATGTTCGTTTTGTTTCGAAAATAAATACATTAGAAATTTAAATAGCGGCAATAGATGGTTCTAGACTTTTTAATAGTTATCCATATTTAGCTTGATTGAAACAACAAAAGCAAGTCTAAGTTGTCAAAACAATATTTCTATGTTTACATTATGATTACGTGTATAATATTCCTTGTTACATGTAATGTGTCTTGCCATCAAGAAAAATATGTACTAACTACTATAATAACTCAGGAATATCAATTATAATTTTATTAGATGTTAAATTAAGAAAAACATAACAATAATAGAATATTTTCAGACAATCATGGCTTGCAATAGTACAAATAAAAAAACAAAGATAAAGTGATACCCATATTAATTCTTACTAATTAGTTCATTATGTTACAAATTCATGTTATAATTCTTTCGAACTATTTTTCTATGCCTTCAATACGTTCGCTGATTGTATTAAAAATTCGATCGAAAATTCTTGTTTGTTTACCATAATTTTTACCACTCTTTCCATATCGATGATGTAAATCATGATCTTCAATAGTAATTTCCATTTTAAATGGTCGAAGTATTTCACCAATAAGTGGATGAGTCCAATAAGCACGTGCACCACTATGACCCATTCCTTCAACATACATAAGAATGCATTGAGCTATCCAAAGTTCATGTGCTGATAATGGCATAACTAACGTTGCACCTAATGGAATGAGAAAAATCTCAATCATTTCTTGTATATCATCAGCAAGAATCGCTTGAATTGGTGTTGGATGTTTTGTAGCATGATGTTTACTATGATATTTCCAAAGAAAATGAAATGTATGAACTGCACGATGATAAAAATAAAAGAAAAAATCTAATACTATAAACCAAAGACCAATCTTAATTGGAAAACTCCAAGAAATAGTATGTCCAAGTGATGGAGGAATATAACGATTATATCCACCGAAAATTAAACCACCAGCAGTACGCACTACTGTATAAATCAGAACACTTAGGATCAATCGACGTACATCTTTATCAGCAACATAATCACGTGGTGTAATGTGTTCATCAAATGTACCATATAAATTCATATAATACGTAAGATGTCTGATTAATTTAATAGTAAAAGCAATCAAAGCTAAATTATAAAAAATAAATGCTACAATAGGATGCCAAGTATGAAAGAAGTTATTTTCAGGTACAATATAATACCAAAGTGCTTGAATTATTAATGCTGGTGCAATCATGCGAGTTAACCATATACGTTCATGCCAAACACTAAGATTTGGTGGTGGATTTGGATTTCGTGGTTGTACAACGTAACATTTGTCATCAGCAAGATCAAGCGTAGCAAGACGCTCCCAGAAATTTCGTTTATTATACGGCTTTTTTACCCAATTAGCTGTTGCACGAAGTTTGTAAGTAACAGGTGACGAAGCTGTTTGTGGAAAATCTGCAGTAGTATCAGAACCTCGGGACTTTTCATAAATTGTTTTAGTACTATATGTCAATGTCATATTTATTCGAGAAATACATTTAGAGTATTAAAAATAGGCAGACATATATATTTGACTCTCGGAATTACACACAACAATTTTTGTATTTTCTCTACTATCTTATGAAAGTATGAATCATCTACAATGTTTGTTTTCGTGTTTTGGTTCTTTATGGATGTCGTTTTAAAGAAGAGAATAAAAGAGAATACGAAAAAAAAAAAGAAGTTAATCATGTAAATTTCTAGATGATTCTTATCTATTTTTGTCACATTTATTTTACTTCATTTGCAACGAGACAAAGATAATAGAATACAAACTGTAAAATAGATTAAAATAGAAATGTTCTGTTTGAAAAATAAAGTTTGTGTAATGTCTACAAATATATTTGAGTTGTTTTTATTAGATATAAATATACAATCGTCTTTTCATTGGAATTTATTTAAGACAAACAGTATTCAAACTAAAGATTAAATTTAATAGTCTAAGCTTTGTTTTTCTCATTGAAAGAAAAAAAAACAAAAAGTATGGCAAATAGCACTAGATGAAATTTATCTATTTTTCTGAGTGAGCTCACAATTCATAATCAATATTCTAGAACCTTTTTTAGAATTTTTGACATATGCTAGCATTCATTGAAACTAAAACTTGCTCCTAATCTATCATCTATACGAATTCACTATATCAGCAATGAAATTAGGCAAACGAAAATTCAATACATAAATTTTATTCATGATGCTATTTTTCATCCATGAGCTAACATTTCAAAATACCTATGTAAGTTTATGTAGAAAATCTTATGCTGATAACCTATATTGAGACAAACATATCTCTTATAATGAACTGTTGCATTAGACAATAATAGTATGACATCATAAAAAAACAACATTCCAATAGCTCGATATATCGGTTTTGTTTAAAAGTAAAATATTATCAAATTTGATCTATGAAAAAAAGCTTTAATAGACTAAAATAAAAAATAAAACTTTCGAGACATCACAAGTACTCTTTTGTTGAATCACACGAACTTGTTTGTGTAATAAAAACCATTGAAAATAGATATCAATACGTCAAACAACATTTTATTGTTATACTAAGTACGAACTTTTTCTTCAAGTATTTTTTGCCATTTGATCTTATCTTATCTAATGAATGATGCAAAAGAAACTCGACGTACAAACACACCTCTGTAATACACTTACGAAAAAAGAAAACAAATATATATATATATATAGTTATCATATTATTTATTTTAAAACTTAATCTAAGAATTTAAATAAAACAAATTTCTTTATAATTGGTCGGGGTAAATTCTCTTTATTGAATTAAAACATTGTCCTAATCACACACAAAGATAAATGACTGTGAATGCGATATAATTTTTTAAAAAACCGTACAAATTGTGCAAAAATAGTGCAAGAACGTGTGTGATCTCAGAAAATAAAGTGACACAAATCATTTAGCCTCTTTGTTGTAATTCATCTTGTAGCGATAAGAACAAACAAACAAACAAACAAAAAAAGAAAGAAAGAAATTAGCACCTTGATTATTAGAAGCAAATAAAAATCACCGGTGAGGCTAAGAAGTCAAAGTAAATCTTATTAACTTTCTGTTGTTGCACCGCCGCCTCCCGGTTCATACTGACGTCGAAAACAATCTCCAATAGGAAAGAAATCCCATCGACGACTCTGATACATTTCCCAAACATAACTTTCCTATTTTGATAAAAACAAAAAAAAAATTTTATTATTTTTATTAAATAAGACTAACCTGTCCAGTATGTTCGGTATCAGGTTTATTTAGAAGATGTGTTAAAAAGAACATATAATTTGCAAAATTATGTTCGGCTGTTGTATGTGTCTTAAATTAAAGAACAAAAGTGAATTTTATTTTAACACATATGGATAAAAACCATTTGTTAGGAATGTAACATCACATAATTAAAACACGTATATCTCGAGATAATGAACTTCTCTAGAGCTACTTTTTATATGTTACATGTATGTTAACTTTAGATACTCTGAAAAAATCAGTACTAGAGACCTTTGTTCATGGCTAGATAAATACTTGCTAATTACTTTTAAATGAATTAATTAAATAGTTGCCTAATCTATTAGTTAATTAGTTAATTTTAATTAATAGTCAACTGGAAGAGTCAATATTTTTACGCGTGTCTATGCTAAAAAGCTTATTAACAGAAATAAGGCTTGTAAAGAATTAAGTAAAAATGAACGGTAGGTATATCTCATTTCGCCTGAAATGGTCCATATATATTTATTTATTTATTTATTTATTACTTCAAATCCGTGCGGCTCTTTGTCAAAATAATCTTGACCAATACCACAAATAAAACATTTTGACTAAAATATAAATAAGAATAAGAATAATACAATAGAATTTGCATTGTTGTTTACTTCAAGTGTTTCTTTAACAGAATCAAGTTGTTCTCGAAGATCACCAAAAGCATCAATAATCAAACCTGAAATTTTGTATTATTTTATGAAAAAAGTATTATTAGCATATTAATCTAACCTTGAATGATAGCAAGAAGTATAACGATAATAAAAAAGAAGAATGTTATATCAAAAATAATTCGATATAATTCAAGTGGATCTCCATTTGGTGATTCAAGTTCATCACCAATACCTCCACCAGCTCGAATACCAGAATACAAATGAAATTTAAAGCACTAATTAAATAAATATATTAGTCTTTTAATAATTATCATCATTGGTTTTTACTTACAGTAAACATATCTTTACAATTTTCTTCTTTTTCTTCGTCTTCTTCTTTCGTATAAAATTTACGAAAGAAATTAAATGCAATAACTGTATAAAGATAGACAACTACAGCCATTAACATTATTGTTAGAAGTAACTAAATAAACAAAAAGATTTTGTTATTGTACTAATATAATATTTTTAAATAAAGTTTACCTGTCGACCATTATGGGTAATGGATTTTAAGATAGTACTCAGTGCTTTAACACTGATGGCAACATCAAGTAAATGAATTGCAAAGACGAAAAATGAAAAATTGCCAATAACGGAAAAAATAAAGTAAAAGAAGACATAGAGAAATGACTAGAACAAAAAAATAAAGATCGATATTATTTGTTAAGTTCTTTATCGCCCAAAAGAAAAACACGAAATATTCTATATGAGAAGATCCACTAAAGAAACTGTCGTACATTTTTAGGCAAATAAGAAACAAAAAATCGTTTCGTTGGAAGAATTCACTTTATTTATATATGTTCCATGTGATTCAAACTGGACAAAAATCGTTGATAGGATGGCCATCGATCCACGATAGTTCGATACTGAAGCAGTCACCTATCCTCTAGCCGGCAATCTACTGTCGATATGCCATCGGTAGTGCGAACAAACATGCAACATGAAATATACATGGAAAAAAATGAAATAGGAAATGATTATTCATTCTTAATAACCAATACTAAATAAGAGATGATGTGTTCATATAGTGGCGCATATGAATTCGTTCTTTGCTTCTATAGAAAGAAAATACATCGAGATGCTACACCTGTTTTCAAAAGGTTGATATTGATTAGTTTTTAGAGAAGTGAACATTTTCTAAAAGCTTATGTATATAACGAACACAGCATTATTGGAAACGTTCGATTGAATATGTGAAGAGCCCTGAAAAATCAATTCATGTATATACAAGCACATTTAATGATCTCGGATTTATTCATCACAGAATGACCTTTTTATTTACTTATCGAAAGATGATTACCAAAGAAAACAGCAGAAAAAAACCATTCAGTATGGTTCAAAGTAAGCTTAATAAGAGCAGTGCTCCGAGAGGTTATCACCAAATGTAAGATCGTCTCATGGGTATAATTAGAATACGCTATTTTGTGCGCATTTTTTTTGTATATTCATTGACTAGAATTACCCATTCAATAGCACAGTGCATACATAGTGGCATCCATCCACCCTTGTGAAATTCAAGTAATTGAAGGAGAGAACTCAGAGGTAGATCAACCTTTTGCCCAGAGCTATAGCTAATAATAGTTTTAGAGAATATATCGAACTCAAAAACCTCTATTCGCGTAATATTCTATACGACAAGGTAGGCGAAAGATAATCTATTCTTCCGTATTGTACTATCTGTATCTTATCATCACTATTACTATTGTAATGGAGTCGATCGTCTTCCTTTTGAATTTAGATTCGATGGATATTATTTAAAAATTATTTTGTATTACTCACATTATCCGTAAAAATGACACCCCATTTCCATACTTGATAACGCATATCGACGGATTTAATTCTAAATAAGAACAATAAAACTACTTATAAATATTATTCTTTTTTTTGTTGTGTTTACATACTTTCCCCATAAACCAGTTTCAACTGGTTTAACAATTTCAAATTTTCCAGGTGTATCATTTTTTTCCATACCCAAAAATCGACTTAATTCATCATAATCAAATTGATCTGAATATTTATTTCGAACTTTTTTCTTAACAAATTTATCCCAATATGAATCAGGAAACGATTTAGAACTTATAACAAGTTTATGCCATTCGCGCGATAAATAGGATAATATCCATGAATTATTGTCACTTGGTTGATCAATTAACCAAGCACCTTCAAATTCTAATTTTCGAGCTATTTCTTTTTCTCGTTTGAATATAACCAGAGGAACCTACAAAAAAAAGAATATTTTTATATTTAAAAAAATACACACATATAAATCGAATTCATACTTTTAATTTATAATAACTAATCATCATTAGAAATGCAACACATGAATGTAAAAATGCACTTATTTGTAATAGATAAACCATATAATAATTTTTTGGATCCATCATAATTACTTCATTTTCATCGTCATCAATACGTTCAACTGCATCCGATGGCACTGGTTCTTCAGCTGCTGTAACTAATGGCAAAGCCTAGAGTTTTCAAATAAAGACTATCGTCTGTTTATTCAATTAATGCTACCTTATAGAAAAGCATTAGAAAATTGATTACAAAAGCAAGACAAAGAGCCATAAATTTTAATTGATGATAATTTCTTGCTACTAATGCCTATTTAACAAAACACAAGATGATATTAATCAAATTTAGTCCAAAAAGTTTACTAATCCAATAGAATAGTATTTACAGTACTGGTCAAAAATATAAGGTTAATGTATTTTTGATTTTTTTTCTGTGATACAAAAAATAGCATTGATCTTATATTTTTGACAAATAGTGTAATGTTTTTGAACATTTAGTTATATTTACCAAAGCTTTCTTTCCATAATCAGTTCTTGGTGGTGGTTCAGGTGGAATAAAATCATCATCATCTACTGTGCTTAAACTAGGAGTTAGTGTCGGATTTTTCTGTTGATATTCAGCTTGAACATTAATCTTTAGAAAATAAATAAATTAAATATGTTTTTTTTGGAATAACAATTAAAATTATTATCAATTTACTTCAAGTGCTTGTTTAGATTTCTCAATAACCTTTGATGGTATATTCATTGTTGTCGTTAATTGTGGTTGATTTGATATAGTAGCTGTTATTGAATGTTGATGTGGCATATGCTGTGCTGATGGCATTAGATGTGCTGTTGTACTAACTGATGATGGTAATGACTGTCCTGTTGACGAATCAATATTATTAACAATCAAAGGTTTTTGATCTGCGTCAAATGTTTGAACAGAATCAAAATTAAGTATATTTATTTGTTCATCAGTTAACGACATCCTATAATAAATATAAACGAGAAAATGAGACAATATATTAAATAAAATTTATTACTTATGTTTTGGTAATGGATCAGAACTAAAATCAATACCAAACGCATTCATTGGTATTGACTCTTCACTAGCAGTAAATCCAATTTGTGCTATACTAACTGAAGCTGAAAAAGAAATTCAAATTAAATTTTATTGAATACATATGAACAAAATTAGCGAAGATAAGATATGATCGTCTTCGATTTGGTGTCACATCTAGTTTAAGCTTAATTCGTTAATTCATTAAATTTAACTAACAAGCCAACCAGTTAATTGATTAATTAATTAATATGTGATTAACGAATAACTCTCTCATAGTATGATAGAGATATTCCAGAATTTCACAGTAGACTTCATGCTTTCGCTAAGTGTATGTTGAAATTTTCAGAAAGATCAGGCTTCAAGAAATAGCTTATCCAAAACTGGTTTTCTAGAAGTCTGCTCTTGTACCAGAAAACGATAAGTTGTATTTTGCTATCACCTCGTGATCGTCAAGGAAAATTAGTAACATTTAGAATTTGTATTTGAACTTCTCATAATTGGTACATAGTAATATATGCAATGAAAACCTTTCTTCCGTTTCCTTCTCAAGTCTCTAATACTAGCTAGAACCAATGTCTATAGGACTAAGTTTTTCAGAGTACTGACAGTAACTCAACACAGATCTGTTATATATAAAAATTAGCTAAAAGAAATGTCCAAGATCAGATACATAAGCATTATTATTTTGAGAAATCACTTAGCTAACGAATGGAATTGCTCATATACTAAAAACTTACGTAAATGAAGATCACGCCGTTTTGTAGGTGGTGGTAAAGCAAATTTTTCTGTTTTTCTATCTTGCTGATCTTCACCAGTCATTAAATTCCAAACACAATAAGTTAATGTTCTATAGAAATGAATAACAAATTAAGTTTTCTTTTTAAATTGTGATAAAATAAAAATTACACAAGCAAACAAAAAGATAACAACAAGATCCATTACAGCATAACATATAACAAAAAACAAACCGTTTTCTTCTAGGATCTATATCTGAACTATTCAATCTTTGTATGGAATGATAATGACGTTGAGATAAATTTTTATCATTGAAAAATAAATTCTTTGATCGTTTATTAAAAAAATAATAATCAGTATTTGACGTATTCGAATGTTTTGAAATATATAATAATGAATGATTATCTTCATCTTGATGATATTTTAATGAATTTTTATTTAGTTTATCATTATATCGATGAAATATTTTTACCAAACGATGATATGAACGTTTAGTTAATAAACATTTCATTATCAGAAAAACATGCAAACTGAAGAAAAAATTTATCACTGCAAATTCATGCATTAAACTACATTTATTTACATACCTTAAAGCATAGATTATTATTACAAATAATAAACGAATACATTTGATTAATAATAAAAATAGATTTTTAATCATATCTTTAAATGTCATTTGACGAAATTGATGATAACCATGACGTATTGTTGATGGATGAAGTAAACGAAAAAGACCTTTTATACCAGACCAAGCATATGATAAGACTAATTTAACTGGTTCCGATTTTGTCAGATGACCAGCACCTGTTTCAGCATCTGGAAATGTTGCTGCACGAGTTACTTGATCATCTTCTTCACCACTAAGAGCAACAGCATGTTGCATCTAAATAGAAATTCACTGATAAGACATCTTTATTTATTGATATTTTCATTTAACCCAAATAAGCTATGAATGAATATCTAAAAAGGAGCTCGCACCCTTAGCTTATCAGTGTGAAGATAATTTGCTTTTATGATACTTTTTAAATGAATACTGAACTAATAGAAAAGCTAATCTTCGAATTTTGACTTGAAACTTTGCATAGAGATAGACATCATTGAGAATAGTTTCAGAACATTTAATTTGTTTCTATCATTAAACAAGAACATAAAATCTGTCGGTTTATATGAGCGATATAAAAGACACGATATTACCATCGTCGTAGTTTATGGTAGAAACAGCAACAATATCTGAAATATTCACCAAAAACTACTCTCGTTGAGGTCTATGTTTTTGGAAAGTTTCAAAGTGAATTTTGAAAGTCACTTTTTCTGTTACCACAGTATTCATTTAGCAAAATATTTACAAAAGTACAGTATCTCTGTGGTAATAAGCTAAGAGCATAAAACTCTTTTTAGAGTATTCATAGCTCATTCGGCTTTATACAATGCACATAGGCTTGATTCAAATGGGATTTATCCGTCCCATAACTTCCTTAGATAGTGTTACATTTTCTAATTATGTTTGTCCTGACGATGGGATAGATTCTTCTATGTTACATTTTTTTCGAATGAAATATAACATCTTTCGTAAAGTATTCATATGTTATGAATACAAAATTATTAATAATTAAATTTTGAAAACAAAATGATACGCTTAAACTTTGTATTCCAGCGTAATATGTGAATATTAGTGTATTGCACTTGTACAAATTTTCGTCTCCGATCGTATCTGTAGCATTCTCGCCGGTATACCGACAACAGATTTCGAGTTGGAAAGCAACTATCAGTATATCGCAGTAACATGGCGGTCAGATGATAATCGACCATTTAAGTAGTGAACCACTGCTAGTTAATTGTCGGTATACCAGCGATTTTTTGTACATGTGTCCTACTTGAATTAATATTTTTCATCCCCATAGAGCTTTTTTAGATGGAAATATAATTTTTCTATCTCACATATTTAAATTCTTACTTCAAAAATGGTATCTTCACAGAAATTAATAAATTGTTCTAATTTTTCTTTATCATCTGTTTCATTAACAACTAAATGTAAAAATGCTTTTTTCGATTCCTAAAGTTAAATGAAAAATTTCAAAATCATAATAAATAAAATGAAACAATTTAATAAAACAAACTTTAATATGTGGTTTATTCCATTGTTCAATATTTGATTCCGTTATTTCAAAATAAACACGTTCAATATAACCACCGCCACCTTTGATTTCAATTCTACCAAGATAATCTTGAAAATATGATAAAAAGCTTTTAGCTTTATCCATTAAACGTTGTAAACGTGTATCATGTGGCATATGTTCAGATAAATTAGTTAATAAAACAGCCATATTAAAACCAATGTCTTTCGCTGGATTATGAAAACGTTCTGTAAATTCCATAAAATCAATTTTTCCATCTTGATTTGTATCAACACACATTAATATATAATCAATATCTTGACTAAAAATTTAAAAAAACAAAATATTTTATTTTTTCTTCGAAAATAATACTTTACCTTGTATACATTTTTTGTGCTTCCATAGCTCGACGAAATTCTTTTGGTGAAATAAAACCATCTTTATTTGTATCGAATTCTTGAAAAGCTTCTGATGTTGTTAAACCTTTCATTTTTAGAAATATATCAAAAAATTGTAATAATAATTCAACATTCGCTTGAGATTCAATTAACGTATCAACCATTTGTTTACCAACTAATAAATAAAAACATATATTTTTCTAAAAAATATGTAAATCTATTAAAATAAATTACTTGGACCATTGAGAACATTGCCTGAAAATGAAAAAAAAGTAATTATTATTTGTTACAAACAAAAGAAAAATCATATGATATACCTTCAAGCATTGATAATAACATAATAATCATATCTTTTTGTAATTTCATTAATTCACGTAATAATTCAATTTGTAATGGATCCTGAATATATTATGAAATTTATAATCGAAAAATAAATAGATAATAGTTTACTTGGGATAATTTTCTTTGCATATGGGAAAAAATATAGAGAAATCCTGAGATTGCATCCCACAATCGACTATTTGCCAATGCCAATTGATTTTGTGGACATGGACCCTAGAAAAAAAAACATCACGCTAGTATTTCATACGTTTAATATTGATATATTCGAATGAAAGAAAAAAAAAAAACTATTGATTTAATGTCATTTCTAAAATATTATGTTTGAATTTTACTAAATAATCTTGAACGAGTCACTCATGGGTTGAACAGTATATTTTGATTCTTCCGAAACAGCTTGCAGTGAGGTTATTATGCTCAAACAATGAAATTTTGTGTCATAAGTCTTTGAGAGATATTGAGCTAATAAAATTATGTGTAATATCGACCAGAGATCGAACCAGTGTCGGTTACCCAGCGGTCAAGTCCACTTAGACCGATTCCTATCTTCGGCAACGAATATCAGCAATGTTAGCTGAAAGATAAAGTTAATTTTATGCTTTCGAATTTTATGACTATATGAAAGTTCTATCTGTCTTTTTTTTATTTAATTAAATATGCATGATGAATAAAAAAAGTAAACGAAAAATAGTTTTCTATTATTATTTGAGATTAGCTTTGTATTATATCGAACCTGAATATATTCAGTTAATGTATTAAAAACTTGTTTAGCAACATTAATAGCTCGACAAAAGTTTTCTTTTCCATGTGCATCAACTGTTTCTTTGCCTGAATAATGCCAATAAAAGTCCATTAATGATTCCTTAGAAAGAGAGAAAAGTAAAAATGAAAAAAACGTGTGCTATTTTTTGTTTTTATTTACTTGTAAACTAAGTAAATAATCGACAGTACAAATAATAATATTAACATTTGTATTGCTTCCTGTTTGTGAACGAAGATAATTTTGAAATTCAAGATTATGTCCTTCACATAAAAGTTGACAAAAACGAAATAATGATATTGTAAAATCAGCATCATGTAAATTTTTTTCACCAGCCATTCCATCAGCACCAACACCTTAATCAAAATCAGTTTTAATATTAATAAATATCTCAATCATTAACAGTTAACATACCAAGTACTTCAGCTTTAATACAACGTTCAAATGTATCAAGATCAAGTACACTACAATTTGCCATTAATGTTGCTAATGATGTAAAACATCCAACGTCTTTTGTTTCTCTTAAATAATCTAACATTCGCTATAAATTAATTAAAAATAATTCATAATAAAATATGAAATCAAAAAAGAAACTAAATGTTTTACTTTCTGAACTTGACGATTACCACCATGTAATAATGATATACCAAGTTGTAATGTTCGTTGTAACATTTCATTATTTTCACCTAAATAATTAAAAAATTAAATAATAATAATAATAAATATTAAATAATTAATGACAAACCTTTGCTTGCGCTAATATATAATAATACAGTTTCAGCAGCACCTCGATTAGCTAAACGATTTTGTTCATAAAGTAATTTTTGTTTTTCCATTTCTTGTTCCTAAATATGAAAAAAAAAGACAATAGTTTCTTTAAGAAGATATCTAAACATTCAATAGTCTTTCAATTATTGAAAAGAAAAACACAACGTTGTTTTTTTCCAAATATTTTAATCTATGACAAGAAAATCTTGGTAGAAAATGTTTATTCAGTTGTTTTTCATTTAAACATTACTGGAAAGTATAAAAAGTAAACAGCCAGAATTGAAATTTCAACAAATATATGAATGGACATAAAAGAATTGTCGAGCTACAGAGCATAGCCGAGAAATCTCCCAGTCGACTAATCACTTTTCAGTTGAGACTATTCACTTGATGTAGAACCTAATGAGTTGTGAATACATTGAAAAAATGTCGAGCCCTTAGCTTATTGCTGCCGAGACACTTTATTATTACGGTAATTTTAAGTCAATGTTATGTTCTCCCTCAGAGACATTAGAAAATTTCAGCTTGACACTTTGCATAGGCATAAACCTTAATGAGAGCTAATTATTGCGAAATTTTAGATATTTTTGTGGTTCCTACCTCAAGACACAGTCATAGTAAAAGCGCGTCTTTTACATTGCTCATATACACCCACAGATTCGATGTTCGTATTTCAAGAGAAAAATACATCAAAATGCTCGATGCTTTCATTATTAACTATTCTTGTTACGGCGTGTTTCTATGCAAAGTTTGAAGTTGAAATTCCAAAATTAATTTTTCTGGTATTCCTAACGAGGGAACCGCCCGAGGTAATACATTGCGTTTGAGAGGAGACCCCCAGTCATTACGAAGGATCTATTGAGACTGGAAGAAACCTAGAAAGATTCTTTCCAATGCACTGCTGTTTTGAAATTATAGCCGTTGCACTGAAGCTTTTTACCTTTGACATAGTATGTATACAAACACTAGACAAAAGAATTTTGGCCTAAAACTTTACTCGTAGACTGCTCGTGAAATCATTAGAGCCTCCTAAAAAATTTCAGTCAAAACGAGTCGTATCTTCTGAAGATATCAAATCGACGAAAAAAACCTAAGTTTTCGAATATTATGCTGTCTATGCTTAAAGGTTTAGGCCCAAATTCGTTTGTTCGAATTTGTGTAAGTACTATGCCAGCAGTAAAAGCTCAATGTGTACCGGCCATACCTCCAAAGGGACAACACATGGGAAAGAATTCTTCTTGATTTCTTCTTGTCTCAGCAGATTCTCCGTAATGATTGAGGTCTTATCTTAAATTTGAGGTATCACCTCGAGTGATTGCGTCATAAGGAGAACCACGGCATTGTATTGAAAAATGCAGCAAGCTATGCGCTCGAACTCTTTTCGAAGTACTCATCACCCATTAGAGTCTACATACTACACATAAGCGAATTATCAATGAGAGGGACTTCCCTTGTCAATGGTAAAAACTTGACTAAACATTTTCTACCAAGACTTTTCATTGATAGATATACCTGAAAAGATTGGACTTCTTCTGCTCCATTATCATCATCATCTTCTGAAATCACACAACTCTATTTAAAGAAAGAAAAAAGAATTTTTGTCGATTAATTTGTGTTTTTATGAATAAATTTTACTTTGCTCATAATAGTTGCATACGATAGATAAACAACATCTTCTGTAATTGAAAAAACTTGTGCGGTTGTTGCAGCTCGATTTAAACATTGTAATAATTGTTTTAATGGATCTGGTTTTATTGTCGTTGTTAATGCTAAATTTTCAGTTTCAGTTTCACTCTCTTCTTTTATTGTTGTTACTTCTTGATCATTTACTTCTTGATATTCTTCCTTTAAAAAGTAAATTTCTTTTTTTAATGAAAGTTAAATTTTAAAAACAAAAAAAAAATTTACGCAAAGATGTTCAATTAAACGTGCGCGTGTATCTTCTTCAGCTTCAAGCCATAATTCTCGATAAGCACGTAAAAACATATTCATAGCACGATGACGTGGTACAGAATGTAATGGTGCCATACGAAAACAAGCCATAATAGCTTTTTTACGTTGAGATGAAACAAGTTTTCTCCATGTACCTCGTCGATGTGTTGGCGGATGATCAACAAAATTTAAACCAAATAAAACTTTAGCCATTTTTAACATATTTTTTATTGAAGTTTCTTGTGATTGAATAACACCTGTTTGATGAGACTTAGAACCAATCTTTCGATATAATGCACTTTGCCAATTATTTTTATTAACTATTTCTCCCTGTTAGATAAAATGTTTAAGAAATAAGAAAAAAATAGATTAAAAAGAATTGTACCTGTTCTTGAGCGAAGAAAATATCACGAAGAAATTCTTCAACATTTTCCTCTTGATCACTCTGTATTGAAATAAATTTAAAAAACATGTGTAAAAAAACGATAGTAAACAACAAACCGTTAAATCTAAAACCATTTGTTCTTCAGTTGGATTTTCAATTTTTTCATCATGTGCGATTTTCATCTAATGGAAAGAAAAACAACAAAATCATTTATATACTTGTTATTAAATTTCATTTCGATATAGAACTATAAATTTAATTCGTATTCACTTTTTATCTCATTCTGAAACTAACCAAGTACAAAACAATGATCAATAAATATCTCTTATGTAGAGAAACAAAAAAAAGGATTTACGGTTTTCAGAAATCGTTTGTTTTTTATGGAAACTCTCGAGATTGTTCATAAATGTTACAATTTGAAACGATTTAAGAAACTCTGAAGTTTTGTAAACCTTTTTTTCAAGTTTTTCTACAATGCGACCTTTAATAAAGACTAAAATCGTTGTCTGTAGAGGACTTTTCATGTAGCACTCTTTAGTATTTTGATTAAAACTACCGTATACCAATTTGCCGAGTAAGATTTAGAGTCTATGAAAATTGATCGAGAATTTTACAATACAGGAACAAAAGCTTTTTTAACAACAGCTTTCAGTTGTATAAAAAAAATATCAGAATAAGAGTTATCTCTAGTTCTTTTAATTTTTATGGTAGGATCATGTAAAAATAAAACAGATACCGACTGTTTTTCAGAACTTCTCCTCTTAATCAGTAGAAAAAGTACAAATGGTTGTTGGTGTGGATCTGATTGTGCCGTCTCCACATCCATACCCACACCCTAGACATTGTGCAAAGACTTTTCCCAATATACAAAATAAGTTCTTCAATACAAAGGATTTCCTCAAAACAGAAATAATTGACTTCAGGAGGTTGAACTGTATTTATATTTTTGATAACACTCTTATTCGTATCATTTGTATGTTGAAACACAATAAAATAACATACAATTTCTAAACTACAGATATTTTTTACAGATATTTTTTCACATGCAATAAGTGAGAAAGAGGAAAATCCATAAAGAAAACATCTCTAAAAATATTCTTGTCAAACTTTCTTAACTTGAAAAATTACTATTAGAAGTGTAGGCCTATCAACTGAGTCACCACTTCCCGACAACTAATACTAGCTGTAGCTCTGAACAGAAGGTCATCCTGACACAAAGTTCTTGCACTCTACATCCACACTAACTAGTTACAAGAGCAAAATGTATGGCCAATATGCTATCCTACGGATAGTCTAAAAAAAAATAGTCATTAGTGATTTGTTCAGGGTCTTTCTAAGACTGTGGTTTAAACAGAATTCGATATAAATTTTGTATTAAAAAGTTTCTTACTTCAATCATTTTATGTTTAGCTAATTGAACAAGTTCTTGTTCTCGTCCACCAAATGTATTCATTCCAATAGGTAATAAACGTTTAATACAAGCTACACTTAATGATGTAAATTTTTCTTTATCTAATCGACGTTTTTTTCGTTTTAATTTTCCACCTGATGTACTATTACTGGATGCATCTGAATAACTTTTCATTGTTGTATCTGATGATGTTGCTGTTGTATTTGTTGTTTGATTTGTACCACTTGGCATTAACATACTTGTATTATCTATTTCATGTTGTGTTACAAAATTAAGTTCTTCACGTTTAAAATACTATGAGAAAAAAAAACAATATTTCATAAGAATTATTTTAATATTCGAGGATTTTTTAAAACTTACTTTTGATTTACACCAAGTTGAAAATACTTCAGCCATATTACGATATAAATGATCAGCATGTATATCACCATTTTTAAGCCAATATGATCGATGAATATCGACATATTTTATTAATAATGGTCCAAAGGCATAAACATCACGAACAAGAATTTCATAATTCTACAATGAAAAATTTTTCTATAGATTTATGTAAAAGATACAACGGTGTTTCCAAGGTTTCGGGAAAAAAATAGAATTATCAAAATCAGCAGAACAATATTTTTTGGAAGGTAAACAATAAGACTATACAATCGCCATAATAATAAACAAAAATTTTTGAGTCATGAAACAGAAGGGAGAATCTCCTTAAATGATTTTTTTTCTTTTATTTCAAATTTACCTTCATTAAATTTGATTCAAGATCTTCACGTTCAGATGATTCTAAACGTGTAGCATGTTTAAGTGATTGTTCTTGTGCATATAAATCTTCACATTTAATTTTTAAGCGTTCCGATACAGGTAAGAAATATGGTTCCAAAAGGCTTGTAGATGAATTAAGAATTATTGCTTGTGTATATACTTCAAAAAACAAGAACAACACTAAATAGACTAATAAATTTTAGAAAATGTGATTTTACCTGCAATACGTTTCATCCATGGAGCTTCATTTGCATCAATATTATTATTAACTAATTTTAACACACTACCTAATACTGAATTCATATGATCAACTGTAACATTTGTTATTTTAGGCCTAAAACAAAAACAAAAAACTGTTAGCACAATTCTTGTGCAATTAAAATGTGAAACACGATATAGCTGCTATTGCTAATCACAGAGAGATTGTGTTATTTTATCTATTTTGGGAGATATTTCTTTAGTATATTAGCAACATCTATCACAGTCTATAATGGTCTTTGGATAATGTGTGCCATGTAGAGTCCATCGGGTTCGAGCTCAGAAATTCTTGGACTCTGTTATGATAGTCTGTGAGGAGTAGATTCGAATTTCTACTTCTTTAGTTCAATAATACTTTTAGATCGTGTTTCACAAAATAAACAAAACATTTCACAATGTATTAATATAAGAAAAATTGTTATACTCGGTTGATTGTTTATTTTTTTGTGGTCCAACAGACCACCAATATGGTAAATAAGAGCAAACACATGGAAGAATAACTTCAACAACATGAGGTGCATCTTCATATGTTGCACGAGATTCAGCATGTTCTTCAATTTCTGATATAACTTTAGTTAAATGAGGAATTGTTCTTGATACATTTGTCATAACATCTATTTCGAATGAAAATAAATAAATAAGATTTTTATGTTTAAAAAAAACAAATTTTTACCATTAGCTTCAGGTGATAATTGTGAAACGTTTGATGCATTTTTATTATTTATATTAAATTCAGGTTCAAAAAATGCAACAGGAAAACAAGATGCAAATGAACTTAGACAATCACCAAGTAATGGACGATGACGATTCAATTCTTCAATAATCCATTCTCTATGAAAATGAATTAGTATGTATAGATAACAAAAGAAAATGAAATATACCGATCAACAAATTTCGTTCCTTGAGTACCAATAATCCAAAGAGCATTTAGAATTTTATAACCGGCTAATTGAATTTCATTTTCTAATAAAGAAAAAACATGTGAGTATAAAGATATTGTCAGGAATGAACTGTAATAGATCACCAAGTCTGCTTGTCAAAGACAAGTGCAGACTAGCAGTAGGATCATGAATTATAGCCAGAGGGGTTAAGCCCTCTGAAAATCTTATTAAATACAATACACAGGCCAAATCTACTTTTCTTAGATGTATTTGAACCTCTGCTTGCTATATTACACTGTCTCAATTATTGACTAACGAAGCATTTCTCCTTCTGATTTCAGTGATTTTTTGCCTTTAGAGATGATATTCTATTAGAATAAACGCTTTAAAAGGATTTGGGTTCCTATTCAAATTTGATCAAACTATCGATTTTCGAATATATCTAGTTTAGACATGGGGTGGAACCTCAAAAAAAAGTTGGTCCCGTACATGTCTAGTCTTGTTTCTAGAGCCATCATGGCTGAGTACATACGTAGTTCGACACATGATTACAAGATAGTGTATTCAAACCTTGGCACCATCGGCCACGAAATCACCCTGGACAAGTCATTAACGACTATTTGTCTCGGATCAGCCATCCAATAACGTGCTAATTGCATTGTGACATAGACTTGATCTTGTGGCTAGTTAGTGTCCATGAAAAGCGCAAAAACTCTGTATCATGCTGACTTTTTGTTCAAAGCTACAACTAGTATGAGTTGTAAAGAAGATATCGAACTATTGAATCTACTACGAGATAGCTGAAAGATAGTAAGGGAATTCTTCCTTCTTTCTAATCTCTAGAGACACCTGTTTTTCGAAAAACTCATATTTTCGAATTTTTATCTGAAGCTTTGTACATATAGAGAATAACATCTTACCAAAAACATCAACACCATAATTATTCCTTCCCAAATGATCAAGCATTGATGAAAGCACTGGTAAAAGTACCATATGTACATATGAAAGACTGGTTGTACCACGTTGTAAAGTTCCTTTAACATGACTATAACGTCTTTGTTCAAGATTTTGTACTGTTTGATTAAGATCTTCGGCAATATTATTAAACAATGGTAATAATGATGCACGAACCATTTCTTGACTATTTTTCATAACCGAACTAAAAATTCAAAAGAAAAAACATAATTAAATAAAATCTTCAATAAAAAGTTTCTTTAATATTACCTAACATCAATTGCCCGTACAAGTACTTTAAGACAACGAACAGATATATTAACTTCATTTCCAAATGCACTAAATTTTTGTCGAAGTAAAAATGCCAATTTACAAAACAGACTACAACTCATTTCTTTTTCTTTAACTGTTGCATAACCGGTACCAGTTTTTAATGATGATGGTGTTATAAAATATTCTCTGTGTGCTTGAAAATATTTTTCAACAAGTGGTAAAACAACCTAAAGAAATTTATTTAAAAAAAAATCTACTGTTTTTCAATGTTTTTTTTCTTTTCTTTTTTTACTTTTCCAAAAAATTTCACATCCTTTGTTGATAAACGATAACTTTCATGTAATGAAAATTTTGAACTTTCTTTATAATTTTGCATTGTTGATGATGCACGTTCAACATATTCAAGTAATTTTTCTAATAAACTATAAGCAAAACGTTTTTCATTTGTTTGAGATATACTTGTTGGTGTTAATGTTGGCGCTGGTGGAATAAGTGCAGCTATTGCACTAGCTAATGTTTCTTCTTCACGAGTTTTTCTAAAGAAATCAAATAGAATATATATGAATTTTAATTGTTTCGGGTTTTGCTTTTACTTGACAGCACGATAACCAAATATATTAAGATATTTAATAAGATCTTGATAAAATTTTAAATCTTTTTGTTTTTCCTTATCTGTTAATAAATCATAAGGAACAAGTCGAGAATGAAGACCACCACCTAAAGATAAAAGAATGAAAGTTTAGAAGAAGATTTTTCAAGTGAATATTTACCAATGGCAGTAAGACGATTTTTCATTTGTTTTGCCCAGATTTCATGCGCATTTTGAGCTAAAGCTTCAGATAATTCCTGAAAGAAAAATATTAACAATGTAGAAAATTTTATCTACTATCGATTTCAAAATATAATGTGCTTCGCTGTTGTTTAAATAACTTTCGATAGTAACATCATGAAGAGATGTGGTTTTCAGCATTCAAGAGAGAAGATCCGAAGTCATCGAAAATTGATTGGTCAGCAATTGACCAAGCAGATAAAGTCTTCGTGGAGATTTTCACAACGATATTCTGAAGTTATTTCTTTTTCGGTTTACGCAAGACCGATATTTTTAATTGGTTCCTTTCGAGAGTTATAAGACTTTCGATTTCAGCCATTCAATCTGTGATCATATAGAGTAGCAGCTAGAGAGGTGCACTTTATAATAATTCGATTTATCATGATGCTTTTTTTAGATTCGAAATGAGCTGATATCGATATCTCAGTACTTTTGATATTTCACAATTAGCCTCCACGCAGCGAGGAAGTCAACATTTCAGAAATATTGAGATAAAAGTATCAAATTAGTTCGAATCTAAAACAAATATTACCGTTCGAGTCGACTTGGTCAATCATCCCTGTCTAGCTGCTTTTCCAAATGATCATATGTCAGTTGGCTAAAATTGAAAGTCTTATAACTGTCGAACAGAACAAGCCAGGAATGCCAGCCTTGCGTAGATCGAAAGAGAAATAACTTTAGAATATCATTTCCGAAAATCTCCACCAAGAACTCACCCGATCAGTCAATTACTGATTAATCGAATTTGGATTGACCCAGGCCTTCTCTCTTAAGCGGTTAAAGCCGCAGATCTCTATGACGTTCCTATCCAAACCTATATAAAGAAGCAATGGAGCGCTTTATACTTGAAATGGATAGTAGTATCGAGAGTAGACACCATTGTGTTTCGAACTAACAAAGAAATCCCTTCAGGTTGCAAAACGCTTTTCGATTGAAAGAAAGGTCCAGGATGATTTGCTTTCCGAGATCTTCGTTCATATGATATCGAAATTTTACTGAATTTTTCAACAAAAAGAGCTGTCGTTCCACTCAGGTCACATCCTATCCTGAGATATTCAATATTCGAAATTCTATTAAGAACTTTGTTCATGCAAAGTTTAAAGTCAATTTTCCAAGTGATCTGAGGGCATGAAAATCCAGAAAAATTTCTGTATCTCAAGAATGAAGGCCCGAAAAAGCAAACGATTTCAAACTTTTATATTACTCATCCAATGAACATCGCCTTGGTCGAAAAGCGATTTGACACCTGGAGAGAGTTCACTCTTAAGTATTTTGTTTAGATTAATCTTAATTATAGATTCATTAGTAACCTAGACATTAATGATTCCGGCGTGCTGCTTCGCTATTTTCTAACCAAAAAAATGGTAGGAACTTGGAAGCAATATTATGATGACCGTACCCAATGGTCATTTCTGGCTGGAAGCGAGAAAATTCGGATACTGTTTTCATGCTTCTATCTTTCTACTATTTTTCGAAATTTCCTGAAAAGAATTAGTTTATAAAATAAATTATATTTTTCTATGAATGCGGGAGAAAACATCATAAACCAAAACTTGAGCATTTCATGATTCATCATTAAACATTTTATACAGATTTGAATTGATGTTTTTAATGAGATATCTTCTTCTAAGAAATGTCTAGATTACATTATTTTTATTACCTGCATCTCACGATTCATTGTTACACTTGTAAAATCCATTGCTTTTGGTGTATAGTCCGGTGCACCTTTATCCTTTAATAAATAATTTCATTAAATTATTATCAAATTTAATTTATAATAATACTTTTTGTTTTTTTCTTTGTAATGGTTTTGTTGCAATACGTGTCATACCTGCATCAGTTTTTTCTAAACGAAAATGTAATTTTTCAATAGATTTTAATGCTTCACGAATTGGATCTTCTAGTTTAGCAGTATCCTAAATAACAAAAAAAAGCACTTAAAATATAACAAAAAAACGAATAATAAAAGAAAATGAAGAATTCACCTTTCGATCAAGAGCTTTATATGATTTTAAATTAGGATGTTGTCGATATTTATCATTTATTTGTTCACCATAAACCCAACCTTGTTCAATCTTAATTGAAAATATAATTCTTATACAAAAAAGAACTTCTATTATCAACTTACTTTAGCATATGACCATTGATCATGAACACTTTCAGCGTAAGCTTTAACAAATTCGTCAAGTTCTGGGCTTAATACAACACTAAAACAATATTTATTTATTTATTCATTATTCTACTTCAATTTAAAATTGTTAGGTGTAATTCCTACTCGATTAAAAAGTGAAAGACAATATAGCTCCTGTTGTTAATCACAGTGATATTGTTTTATTCTATCTATATTGGGGCACATTTCTTCACTATTATTTTAGTTAGTCCCCCAGAAAAGCAATAAGAAAGTAGTTCATATATGAGAAAAACCATTCATTAGTGGCGTGACTTGGCAAAATCAAAATATACCTATCTTGAGATAAGGAGATTTTCTTGAGCTAATGTTAATAAGTTACATGTAATTTAGGTTGTTCCAGATACCCTGAAAAAGTCTGCGAGAGACACTGTTGTTCAGAGGAGTTATCACTAAGAAACTAGCTTTAGCGACGTGACAGAATACGAACATACAAACGGTAGAAAATATTCTTTAGAATGTCTAGATAATGGAAAGATAATAATTTTTGTTTCGAGACGTGATAGGATCTTGATAAAACGACTTTCTTTAAGATGGAGTTTTTTGAACTTAAGTCTTGTTGAAAATGTCACCATATATGCAATTGATGCTGTAGAGTCTATCTTGGCGTTTTAGGATATTTTTTTCAATAGGGTCAGAGAGATATTCAGTAATTAATTTTTAATTAGTTAATTAATTGTAATTAAACTCAATTAGTTTTAGTTAACGAATTAATTTTAATTAAGCCTAATTAGCTGTAATTACTTAATTGATTTTAATTAGTCAATTACGTTTAATTAATAGTCAACTGAAAGAGACAACATTTTCACATATGTGTATGCTACAATAACTTGTTCATAAAATAACTCTTGAAAAATCAAAGTCACATTAAGGTGAGATATGTTCCATTTTGCCTGAAATAGCCCATATTATAGCAAGATGTTATTGATATAAGATCTGTGGTTGTATTCTAACAACATGTGTCCGGACCTGTGCGCAGCAGGGAAGAGAGCGGGGAGGGGGGAGGGGGGAGGTCAAAACTAACTTTGAAGTATCAGTTGGATTTGGTTCATAAATACGTGACATTTCAGCTTTTTCTCGTTCATGATCCAAATGATCTTGTTGGTTTATTGAATATGAATAATCAGGTGATAGAGCACTACCAATAGCTATTTAAGAAAAACAAATATATATATATTCGAAAGTCTTTTATTAATTAATAAATCCAATCTACCAGATAAACATGGAAGTGCTTTACCAAACAATTCTGGATCATATGCCTATAATCAAATGAATATTTATTTTATAGATCATTAAATAAGTCCGATAAGACATACTCGAAATGCAAGTGCATCAAAAATCTTTTGAAAGAGCATCATAGTTAAACGTTTTTCTTCTTCGGTAGCAGTCGTACTATAATATCGAGTACATCTTTCATACCATTGAGTAAGCATCTAAATAAAAAAAAAAAACAAGATTAAAAAAATAATGAATCTAAACTCTATTTAAACATACTCTTAATGGTACAATAGTTTGATCAGTCAGTGCTGGTACATCATGAACAAGTTTTCTTAATAATGGCGTCATCATTGATGGTTTTAATTGACTAAATACAAAAAAATTAAATTTTTCTCTTTACTGTTGATTTTTTTCTTTAAAAATAAACTCACCTTGCAAATGCAAGTAAAAAGTCACAAATAGTACCAAGTTGATTTTTAGTTAATGAACGACATTTTGATAAACGATAAACTGTATGTAATATAGATTCAAGAAGTGATGATCGATGGTCACAATCATCAAAATAATGTGCATGTGATGTCATTAATGGTATAACACTAGTACATAAATAACGATTTAATGCTAATGCCATATCACTTTCTGCGATAGCCGCCTAATAAAAATAATTTTATTTCAAAATTATATTCTTGAAAAATATGATTTACCATATCAAGAATAGTGGCTGAACGAATATCAGGAAGAAAAGCATCTTCAATAAGACGAAAAAATGTTTCTTGATCAGGAATACCATAGACACGTTCAAGAAATAATATTATTGACATTTTATGTGCTGGTTGAAGACCAGGCGGCATTGAATTTTCATCTAAATATAAAATTCATTTATTTAATATATCTACAGTAACCAGCGAAATTATTCATTATTTTGCTGCTGTAAATGTTGAGAATAATTCAAATAATTTTTTTTATTTCCAACAAGAAATTTAGCATGTAAAAATGATTGCGGAGAATAGAGTCTCTGAATATTGAAAATAAAATTCTCTATTTAGATTCTTCTTAGAAAAAAACAACCTAATTAAATAACTTTTGAAGTCATTCTATATATATATATATATGAAATTATTAACATACTTGGTAAAAGAAATTTAAGACCAAGAACACCTTCTAAATCATGCATTGAAACAAGACTTTTAAGAATTGATTTCGCTCGAATAGCATTTGGTTTTCCCATTTTAATTGTTTCTTCAGATGGTGCACATCGACCTAATAACTCAACCAAAATAGCATAAAATGATAATTCAGCTGCACCTAAATCAATATATTCTTCATCATCTTCATATGGTAAACGAACTTGAAGACGATCACTAAAATTATATTAATAAAACAAACAAAAAAATAATGATTTTCTTTTTTAATTGTTTATATGAACAATATAAAAACATTTATAAAAATGGCGACAATGAATAAACATTTAATATAATATTCATGCATTTATAACTACAACAAGAAAACAAACGAAGATGTAAAGAAACTAATGACAGAAGATTAATACTTATATTTCTAGGAGGTCTGGTGATAACTTTACACTTACGCTTCAGTAAGATTTTTTGGTATCCAACGACTGCTGTAAAAATATGTAGTGTATGTACAACAGAACTTCATCATCATTGATGATCAAATAATTTAAAATCTTATTATTGATAGGAAAGTCCATGCCGGTACTTCCTATGGAGATAGCGAAGAAGTACTTTAGGCATTCTTGCGAAAGAGTATGGGAATGGATCAAAATTAGATTCAGAACTGTCGTCAAATCATCCCGTGAGTAATGACTAACTTAATTTCAACACGGAAAATCGAAATATTTTCGGAACCACAAAAGAAATACTATCCGCTTTTCTTCTTTTTGGCATAGATGTAGTATTCCAAAACCCCGTCAGGTTTACTACTTGAGTCCCCTCATTAGAATTATAACTCTTAAATAGATGCATGCATTGAATTCTCTCCTATGTCATAGAGAAAACTGCACTTCGATATCTTTTCGCGTTTGCGAATTATTCAAGACTTAAGAAATTTGAAAACAAAATGTACATTATAATGTATGCCAATACTCAAAGTGCTAAATAAAGCCTTCGGCACGTCAGAAAACCCCTTAATAGAGCCCAATAAATTCTATAAAATATTGTAAACTTAAATTTTGAATCTTCAGAAGGAAATAAAACTCATATTAACTTACTATTCTTCATTTAAATTATGCATGCTTTCATCTTCAATTATTTCCTGATAAGCAGCTTGTATAACAGGATCATCAGGATTTTGTCGTCGAGCAATATAAAGTGATTGTGCAATACCTTCACGTATTGCTTTAAGTAAACCACCACCTTCACCTCTTAATGCTGGACCTAAACAATCCGGACGACGTATAAGAAGACGCACAACTAAATCTGCATTTTCTTCAACCGTATCACCTTAAATTAAATCATTTAATCAAATACTTTAGAAAAGAAAGAAATATCATTTTTTTACCATTAACCCAAACACAAAATTTCAAAAAATCAAGAAATCTAATTAAAGAAAAAATGTATGCATATATATATATATAAAGTTAGAAAAACAAAAATTAAACAAACCGTTCACCATCAACAGGATCCCAACCAATATCATGATAACCTTGAAGAAATAATTCTTCATTTCTTGTTGTACCACAACGTGATAAATATGATGCAATCTTTTCTAAATGTGATTCACGCAAGGCTAATGCTAATTCATTATTATCCATCACACTAGCTGAAGCTACATCTAATGGTGCTGAACCACGAAGTGATGGACGGGCTAAAATTAAAAATTTCCATTAAAAAAAAGATATCTATAATTAGTAAATTTTCTTATAAACATACAAAGTAACATTGAACTATTTTCTAATAAATAACTTAAATGTTCAAACATTGCACGTTGATTATGACGTGATGTACGACAAAAATATGATAAAAATTTACAACATGTTGTTACAAGTTCAACTTTATCTTCCTAAAAAGATATTTTTTTTTATATATTTTATTCTATAAATATTTATTTAATTATTACTTTCGGTAGATGAATTTCTTGATTTTCTCCAGCTTCATTTGTTTGTGTTAGACCATCCATATCGTTCATTGATGACATTGATGTTTGTTCTTGTTTACTTTTATTTAAACGATTAACCATTATAGCCATAACGGTTTCATGTACACAAAGTGAACGCATTAAATCAGGATGTTGATAAAATATACGATTATCCATTATATCACTAAATAAATAAATAAATATATATTGAATTTTTTTTTCTTTTTTTGTTTGTTAATAAATATTAAAACTTACTTTAAACATGATATCATGATTTCTTCTTCATCAGCATCCATTTGAACAGTTAGAAGTGCGCGAACAATACTTAATTTACGTAATAAGGATGTTATATCAGGTACTGATTTTTCATTTATTATATAAGTTCGTTCGAGTGATTGGGATATCTAAAGAGAAAAATTGTTAGTACATGTCTTGTGAGATTACAAAATGGAATAAAATGTAGCTTCTGTAGCTAATCATAGGAAGATTGGTTTTATTCTATGTATTTCCGAAGACATTTCTTCACCGTGCTCTCCAAAAATGCAATAAGTAGGCCATATATTATAACGAAACCTTATTCATATACGATCTTAGGTCGTATAATCAACAGCAGCTATCACGGCCTGTGTGGATTTCGGTCTTACCAAGAAAAGAGACACATCCTTTACGATATCACGATATTACGAACAGAAGAAATATGAATTTGTTAAATCTGTGATGATGATCAAATACCTTTTGCTAGACAATGAGCGTTCCAGAATTTCGCTATTGACAAATGCCCTATTGGCGAAATTCTGGCCATCTAGACAAAGGGACCGCTACAGAGCGCATAGTGACAATGATATCGAACGTCGACGAAAAATGAAAATTATCTCTAGAGAGTATTCTTAATCATAAGTATTTGATGTCTGTAGAAACAATTTCTTTTATATGCAAACAACGCTTGACCAAGACTAATTTAATAGTATCTGCGAAGCTTTGCTTGACAAAATGAAATTTTCTAGACACAATTGAAGCCCTAAGGCTTCTAATATGAGAATGATCTTCTATTTCGAGGAGTGATTTTGGCAAAAATCAGTCTATCAATAGTTCCCTAACGTAAATTTTTAAACTGTATTAGAAGAGAAATAAAAGATTAGTTTTTATCAAAGAATTTATATGAAAGTATATGTTAATTGAGTATATTCTACAGATTTGAACTTATGTAACTCCTTTCTGCTACTAAAACTGATATATTAACTATGCAAAATTAAACTCAATGACAGTGATCCTATGATACACATCCTTTAAACAGTAATTTAACAAACTCTAAAAAAATTACCTAAAAATCTACTCTCGATAATTTTTTTTAATCAAATGCACTAGTGTACTGTTCATGAAATTATCAAATTCCTAAGTGAGATAGACCATTTTTTAGAATAATTCCGTACATGACGCTCTCAAGAGACCTTAGAAGTGTGAGTGACGCTAACAAATTTGACAAATAGAAAACAACTGAGAAAAGCTGCCTTCTAAAAATATAGTAGGTAAGTTTCCGACAACAGCTCAGCATACTCACAGACGCAAGAGAAATTGTAAGAAGGAAAAGCCCACATCGAGACTTATGATAATCGCGTCGATAGACTCCGAGATAAAGCGACATGAATCGAATTCATAAACATTACCTCTCCAATTCCATCATATTGATTATAAATTAATTTAAACATTTCTCTTATCAAATTAGGATCATTAATATGTGTTTGTCGTCCCCATTTAATAACAGTTGCTTTAATCACTTCACAAAGAGTTTCTTTTAATAGAAAAAAAAAGCACAAATCAGATGATTTTGATTAAAACAAGGAGTCTTTCTCATTTTACTTCCTGGTTTCCATACTAATTGCTTATCAATATTATCTATTAATGTATCGTCTGTCTTCTTTTTAATTGCATGTCGAATAGCAATTTCAAGTAAACGTGAAAATAATGAAATTTGTTCATTACGATCTAATTCATTAATTTTTGGTACACTCGACGTTTTGTAAAGATCATGATTTGTCTATAGAAAACGAAAAAGGAGATGTTTGAGAATTGTGATTTTGTTTTATTTCAAACCTCAAGAACTTGTTGTAAAATAAGTATATTTGCATGAAAATTTTTTAACATATCTTTTATTTCTTCTTGCATATCTTCATGACCAAAAGTTGTTTCATCTGAATCACGTTTGAAATCCATTAAAGCTTGCATCTAAGTAAAAGCGAGTATTAATAAGAAAAACAATAGTTTACTTGGCCTTTTTTTTATTTTTATTTACTTGATCCTTTGCTGGACAACGAAATTCTCGTGTTTTTTTCGCCATTAATGCTGGTGGTAAACTTGATTCTTTTAAAACATTATATCGTCGTTTTTGATCCTAAAAAAATTATTTATGTTTAACTTTTAAATAAATAAACAGGCGTTTAGGGGATTTTTTGTTTCGTTATTTCGATAACTATCAAAATGAACTAAAAGTCTGTAAAGTGAACAATTCTTTAAGACATTTGACTCGAATATTAATGATACGAACTATTGTCTCTAATGAAAAAAGTTTAGAGGGCGAGTCATACTTTATTTATTTTTCGCTATTAAAGAATTATTATGAAGTTTTTTTCTAAACCGTTTAATACAAAATTGAATGGGTAATATTTTCATTAAGTGGTTTTTCAGACATTATTTATTCGAACTAGTAAATAATAATTGAATTTAATTAATAATAGTTAATACAAAGGAGTGCTAATTAAGACTAATCATTATTAATTAATTCTAATTAATCTTAGTTAATAAAATATAGAAATTTCATTTTAATTTTGAACTCTTGAATACATCATTTGAAAGAGCATTAAAAAGTGAGCAAGGCAATTTATTACTTTTTCGAAATAATTCGTTTTAGTAGGTTTGTAAACAGATTAATAAATTTTATTATTCTACGTCACTGTTATGTTAGTATGCATCAACTCTACAACCCATGTAAAAAAATGGCCGGAAAAATAAGATTTTAATCGATGTTTTTCTGATTAATAATCGATTAAAATGACACGATTTTAATCAGATTTTAACCCGATTTCTTGATTTTTAATAAATTTTAATCGATTATGTGGTGTTTAATCGATGTTAATCAACTAATTGATCTTTAATCGATTTTAATCTAATATATTGGCATTATGACTTACACGAGTGAGTGTGAATCGATGTCGTATATAGGAATGTGTCAAGGGTAGGGCTAGTACTACACTTACCATTTGTCGATGCAAGAAGTCAGAAATAATAATAAAAAAATTCAAGTTTCAAAGTGAAAACTGGAGAAAAACGCGTGTTTTAGTCACAGCAATTAAAATTTATAAAAATTTATTAAAAATCAAGAAATTGGGTTAAAATCTGATTAAAATCGTGCCATTTTAATTGATTATCAATCAGAAAAAAATCGATTAGGATCTGATTTTTCTAGTCATTTTTTTACATGGGAAGGTAACCTCAAAAGCTTACGGATTAATCTATGTTTTAGAGTAGACCACAAATTTCTGTGAACTTTTATTCACTATTACACATTCAAAAAATGAAACTTACTGATTGTAGTCTTCCAACAAATTCTTCTGAAAATGCAATAATGCCCTCAATGCGATATTGTAATTGATAATTACATAAATGTTGTAAAACATGACATAATTGAAGTTTAACTGGTTCATCTAATTTCATCTGAAGTAAACCTTCATCGAAGTCTACATCAGTTTCTAATCCGAATGACGTTGGATCAACTAAACGTAATAGTTGTTGAATATCATTTACTTCTAAAAAAGAACATAACCTTATCACAAATAGATTTGAATAATTTTCATACCCAGTGATCCCATGACAAGAAGAGCATCTACTAATTGAAGTATTGGTCTGAAGAAAGAGAAAAAACAAACAAATTATGATAAACAAAAAGAACTAAACTAATCTGAATATTTACACAAGCCAATTAGCATATGTTCCACCAACAGGATCTCGAAGATGACGAGAACTTTTTTCAATTGCATCTGTTAATGAATTCATCACGTATTCTTTTAGACTTGTGACATTAAATAGTGGTGGAACAAGTAATTTTCGTTCACGTTCAATTTTAAAACTAAAACAAAGAAACAAAATATAATGTTCAATAAATATCTTCTCTTATACAAAATGAATATTACATTCTGAAATGTTCAATTAGTTTATTAAACACTAAAGAATACAGTTCAACTTTATGTTGTTCAAATGTATGTAGATAGAAAAATAGTTAACAAAATTCTCCGAAGTTTTTATTTTATGCATGTTATAAAACAGAACTGAACAAGTACAGAGTTTCTCGAGTATTACCAAAGACAGGTACTCGAAGAATATAATACTTAAAGATAAGCTTATATTGTCGAGAAAGCATTTGTCCGCTATATAATGGAAAGCGCAACTGATCTGTTTTTCTTAGTAACACTCAGAAAAAACCGTCCGTTTCTAGAGAAATAAAGGTATTGATGAATATTTCTCGAAGTGTAAATTTTAGTCTAGGATAATTTAAACTTCAAAGTCATCTTAGATGGAATACGAAGTCAACGATTGGTTTAAGAAAGTACTACATTAAGTTTTGAGACTCAAAAAACGTAGAAGTAGGACACGTTAGCCAGTGTCAGTCGTGGTAATCAACAATAATGTTTAACAAAATTGACACCATAGGATAGCAGCGAATATAGTAAGTGATCGCTTTTATGCATGAGCTATCGGCGGAGACGGAAAAAAATTGCACGGAAGGCTTAGCTCTTCGTTGAAAGCTGAAAAGTACGTTATTTTTTAGCTTTTAACATAAGATCATCTCACTTATGAAGGGAAATGAACGATTTTAAGCCACTCTGTAGCTCCGCCACTAACATATAGGAAGCCGTGGATCCTCCTAAACTCGGATCCGGGCCCACCAAAACGTGGATCTGCATCTCTAGCGTTGCAGTAACATAGGAAAGCAAGTTTGTTTAAATGCAGAGTCGAGCATTTTTCATTCGATAATACGAACTTTTCAGCAAATACTGAAGATCACTATTATAAAAAGAATATTCACCTTGAACCAAACTAAACTATCAACATATGAATCCTGTGAATGAAACTTCACCCTGGAAATTTCCATTGAAATATATTAAAATTCTTCGACACGTTATTTCAATGTTACAAAAAAATATTTAATAGTAACTTACTCTTCTTCTTTAATTAATTTAGGTCTTACAGCTAGAAAATTTTCCATAGCTGGTATATAAGTTGTCGTTGCATACATTTGTTGTTGTTCAATTGAATTTTGTGAACGTAATAAAATATTATTTCGAAGTAAACTTGATAATGGAATAATAAATTCCTGTGAAGTTAAACTTCTTTATGAAAAGAACAAAATTAAATTAAAAAAATAAAATATTAAACAAAATTTACCGAGCTTTTATATGTGGTTCAAAATGTAAAGCAATAAGTAAATTATAAATACCCATTCGAATAGCTCCACATAAATCTAATAAATTTATATAAATAAAATCAAAAGAAAAATACTTTTTAACTCACAAGGATTTTTAACACAATACATAAGTTGTTTTTCATCAACTAATTTACATATTTCATGTGAAACACGATTATTTCCTTGAGCACATATTGCATTATAAAGTGTTAATGTATTTGAACAAAAACTAAAATGATTAAATATTATACAAAAAGAAAACTTTCATCAAATACTTTAAATTATCTTCATCTTCAACTAAATTTAAAATATCCGTACAACGATCATCTTCTGGAATATAAACTGCTTGCATTTGAACTATAAAAAGAAAATGTTTTAATAGAAATAAAAAAGATGTTTTTATTAAATTTCTATACCAGGATCTTCAACAAAAACACTCCAACCACGAACATCAGATAATTTTAATTGTTGACAACGTAAATTTGCAATAGGTACACGTGACCAATGGCAATGGAGAAGTGTTTGTAAATTTAATCGTGATGGTAATTGAGGAAGAAAACGTTCTTCACGATTTAAACTTGGAAATAGAGCAGCAGTTAATGGTAAACAATTCTATTATTAGAATATTTTATTTTATGATTAATTTATATTTATTTGTTTTATCTTTACCTTCATACGTCCTAATTCGAATTGTAAAACTTCTTTTACAGTCGGTTCGACGAATACAGCTGGATACAATTTTGTACTTGGCTCAACCTAAAAATGAAATGTTTTGGTTTAATTCATTTGGCTTCTGTAAAAAAAAAAAGCAGAATAAATAGACTTTGGAATTTACACAGGCTTATAATAGAAATTTCGAATAATTAGCTGTATGGGTTAGAACGCGTTCAGTCTGAAATTTTTGACATTTAACCCGGATTGTACTTATGATGTGAAAGAAATATTTTAGCCTGACAAAGGAACGTTTCTAGGTGTGTGCATTCTTTTAAGCTTATATTTTGCCGATAAAAAGATCTTGGTGAGTTATGAAAAGGTTCGAAAGGGTTCGTGCCCAGGCTATTAGAACGAAGGAGAATGAAAATCTTTTTGAGAATGAACTTAATGATAACTAGATTATGCTAGCCTTTCCAATGTTGCAATCTTAAGAAGTTCGTAGATGATAGATCTCGAAAGTTTTTTTTAGATTTCACCATGCTTTTCTCATCGAATACAAACATTTATTGTACTGCTAAAGAGTGTACATTCTGTTTCATATGAAAATGAACAGTTTATATTTTAATGGAATTGGTACTGGAAACAAAAGATTTTGAAAGATTTACGTTAATCTAGTTATAATTAAGTTCATTCTAAGAAAAACTCGTTGGGTCGATCTGAAACTTAGACCTAACGGTCTTTGTCAGGAACTATATGCCACCGATACTAATGATACTTCAATAGATTAGTCAACTAAATAGTTAGACTTATTTTATACTGTAGAAGTAGACCGTTTAGTCTACTTATTAAACTTAAAACTGTAAAAAAAATCATGAACATTCAATAAGGAAGGTGTACTAAATTCTATTCAAAAATCTTCTATCAAGAAGCAGTTTTTGTTTCTAAAGTTTTGTCAATACCTCGAAAGTTTCTTTTTAAAGTTTTCCAATATATAAACAGATGTTTTTTTATTAATGACGTCGCATAAAACTAGATTTACTATTATAAAAACTTATAGTTTCTTTAAATCTTACAAGTTGATTTTTTTAGAAAATGCTTGCCAAACAACCCAATCTTCGATATAAAGAATTTTTGCTGTCTTACAAGTATATATCCTTAGTGGCATTCCGTAAAGACCAAAACTAGACTGAGTCACAATTTTTTTCTTCTAGTAAATCGAATGTTTCTGTTCAATCTTAACTGCAATCGTTTTCAGTCACTTAATAAAAGGAAGTAAGCTTTAAAAAATAGGATTTCGGGCTTCACTATAGTAGATTTGCACACAGAACAATAGATAATTTAAAAAACCGACAGTCTGCAAGCATTCTATTAGAAAAGTTAATAATGCTCAGAAATACTCGAACTTAACAGAACTTTAAGATACTTTTATAATTTCCCATATACCTCAAAAAACGCTTGAGAAATTATCCAAATACCCGATGCTGTCTTCAGAGATGTTTATCGCGGCTGAAAAAATGCCGTCGCTGCTATGATTTCTGAGAAATTCTTCAAAAATCGCTTCCATCAGATTCACCACGATTTTGATTGTTGAACTCGTAGATACTCAAGTAGGATGCAAATTCATTGAATCTTACGCTCTCTTTAAAAAAAAAGAAGCTGTCATTGGCACCATCGCGACGAATTTCAGTTTTAGACTTCGAGTTTTAGCCATAGAAAAGATGGGAATAAGAAAAATAGTTTTGAATATTTATACCTCAAGTTTTTGTGCTGATTCTTTTCCATTAACATAAAAAGTTAATTGACCAGTTGATACATCACATAAACATCCAATTAATAAACCATTAACAACACGTCTAGAAACAGCTTCATGATCAGGCATATTTTCTAATAAATCACTTGCACAAAACATATAAGCATCTTGTCTAATAACACTTTCAAGTATTGAACCATCTTCTCCTGTTTGTGTTATGGTACAACGTCGAATTAATTTCGATAATTTATTTGCTGATGGTACTGATGTATCATCTTGAAGATTTTCTTTTTGTAAAATAGGTTTAAATCTTGATGTAACCCAACCAATAAATACTGAACGAAGATTTTGTCCTGGTAATATTCTAATAGCATAATAATATTCATGAACATGTTCATTTATTGCACGTATTTCATCATGTTCAAAATCATTTTGTTGTTGATCATTAAATTCACCGTCGGTATCACCAATAGATTTTCTTCCAATTGTACTACTTGATCGTTTTGCTGATGTTAATTGTCCTAATGTTGTTGTTGTTGTTGTTGTTGTTGTGGGAGCATTTAGTGTTGGAACTTTTAAAACTGATTGTGGTTGTATTTGTGAATTTGTATTTGTACTTGTCGTACTATTTCCGCTTAATTTAACAGTACGTTTTGGAGTTTTAAGACTTGTATCACTTCCATGTTGAGGATCTTTTGCAAAGCGTTGAAAAAAATTATTTATTTTACTTGTTGATGTTTTAGTATTTGTTTTATTTAAACGATCATTTGATTCATTTAATGTTGTACCATTTGTTAAATGTGTTTGAAGATTTCCATTTAAAACTGGTGATGGTGGTGGTGATGGTGATGGTTGTTTTTTTGATGTTGTTTGATCACGAAATTTAACAAGTAAATTTGTTGGATTACGTATTGCTTTATTTGTTATAGAGTCAGGTGAAAGAAAATTTGCATTTGTATCAGTTTGATTTGTTGTATGAGAATCCATAGTATCAGTCGCACCAGGTAATAATGATTTTTGTCGAATACCAGTTAATGTTGGAGGAAATTGAAATGTACGTTTTTCTTCTTGAGATTCAATATATTCATGTAATGCTATTTGTCGTCGTTCAAGAGTTAAATGTCTTTAAGAAAAGATAATAGAAATTTTTTAATATTTTTTCTTTTTAGAGAAAAAAAAACAAGAATTCGAAATATTTACTTTGGTGTAAATATATCATGACAACATACAGGTAGTGATAAACGAAGAAATTCAAATTCAACTTTTTCTAATGTTCCAAATAATCGTGATTGAAGTTTTATTAATGGTGGATTGTCACGACTATGTTTAAAAAATAAAATTTATTTATTTGGATACAATCAAAATATACACGTTGAAAACATTTTCTGAACTGATTTTATTTAAAAAGAAAAAAACGCGAAGAAATGCTATTGTATTAGTAATATTATCTGTATGTATTTCATACAGTCTTCTATCTATAAGACATAATAAGCTCGAATGAATGAAAAATATACAATACTGGATAATATTTTTTGGATGATCTTTAAAACTGACCGAAGAAATTCTTTAGGTGCTCCCTTTCTGATGTCGTGTATACTATCGAGGAAAAATTGATGTATATCTTGAAGAGACTTTATTCAAAACTTTTTTATTTTTTTATGCAAGTTAATCTAGTTGAGTTGTCCATATGCGCAAAGTTTCAGAGCAACATTCAAAGATTTGATTTTTTCGAAAACTTGAAATCTTTTGAAACCATTGTAATCGGAAGGGTGCATGTGAATTATTTTTCCTAGAGTTAAGTGAATTGCTTACTCACATTCGAAACAGCATAAGAACACTACGAATCTTTTAGAAAATAACTTTTTAAAAAACGAAAACATCGTTCATGAAAGTAGACAATTCACTTTTAAGAAGTAAATGTTGTCCAAATAAAAATTGACTATTCCAGACTGTAATATGTTCAATACTGATAAGACTTAAAATTTAGCAATGAAACTTTCTAAGGTCTAATGTCCTGCGAAGCAGTCCCGAAAGCCGAAAATTTTCGGTACATGATATTCAAGACCGGGATTCAACAAAAGTTTATCCCGCAGAACTCTATATTAAAAACAAAATCATTCAAAATAGTAACTTAAAATTTCGAGAAAAGTATTTATATTTTAAAAGATCCGCTTGAAAAGGTGAATAACTAATTATCGATGATGATACTAGACGTGTCATTGACATTTTGTTATAGAATGTGGCATTTCCATTACTTGGCTTTAATCATATGTAATTGATCGTATAAAATACTATGCATAGTACATTAAGTGTGTGAACCATATCCGCTGTTTATCCGGCTGTTGTTTGACTATTAGTCTTTTACAAATTCTAATGGTTATGTTATTGACATTGAGATTATTATCAATATATGATAATCTATCTTTAAATTGACAATCTCTTTCATCATAAACTAACATTATACATTCATAGAAATATAAAATTTCGAGTTAGAGATCTAAAACGGACTCTGAAAGTCTTTATTTAGCGTATTTTAAACTGTATTTCTTATATATTCATCGATAATATTACTAATACAACATTACTTCTTGTTATTTTTAAATAAAATCAATTCGAGAACTTTTTGAATACATGACATATATGTACCTTGCATTAACACGAGTTATCTCAAATGATGATGATGAATTTGATTTTACAGTTTCAAAGCGCGGAATAAAATTTGAATACCAAAATGTTAAACTTCTTGACATATTTCTAAATAGAAAATAAGAAAAATACAAACGATAAATTTAATATAAAAAATAAATAAATTTTAACCTACACACAAAATGGTTCATATCCTTCTTGTAAACCACATGATGTAAAATATTTTAATGTATTAACATCTTGTCCAAAATTTAATCGTGCTTTTTGTCCACTAAATGATGTTAATACAGGTACAAAACCAATATCATCAACATCTAATCCATCAAAAGCTGTTTCATTACCAATATTATCTAACATTAATTCACCGTTTAATGAAAAACTAATTGTTTTATCATGTAAATCAATCATACATCCAACAACATCATTTTTTGACCACTGTTTACCAAAACCATCAAATATATTATGATGAAAACGTCGTGCATTTAAACCATCAAATCCATAACCATATGAATCAGTTCCAAGTGGATAAAAAGCATCAAGTTTAGATGCATGTCCCCAACCAATTAACATTCGACCTGGTGTTAATAATTCAACTTCATAATACCATTTACCACGTGTTACAGCAAATGTTTGTTCAGCTCGATATGTTCGATAATTTGATATACGTTCACTATTTGCAGAATTCGAGGCCTCTTTATTACGTCGATTAAGATCTTCAACATCGCCTGTTGGTGTATCTATTGTATAACCATATGCAAGAAGTGTTTTAACTGTTTCACTTGCTGCATCACGATTTATTTTTTTAATACTATCATCAACAATGGCATATGGAACTAAATGAGGACTTCGTTTTTGACGTGGATTCTACAATAGCACAAAAAAAGAAATGAATAATTTATATAATCTATTTGAGTAGTTAGAAGTGAGAATGATCTTGAGGATAGATTTGAACTAGATATGAAATAAGAGAAGATTTTTTTTAATGATAGAATTAAATTAAAAGATTAGTCAAAAATTTCGATCAATACTTGTTCGATGTGAATATGATTTATACATTGAATGATAGAGCTCATCAGATTTGAATCTTATGAATTCAAATCTGATCAATTTAGGTTTTTTTCAGATTAAAATGCAATTTTTTCATTGTATTATTGAATTCACTTGGGCTCGAGCTTTCAATTGAGTCTATCAAATCTAAATACAGCACGAACCTAAGAGACCTCATTATAATATTCACGATGATAGTCAGACGCAGACAATAGAATAAATAACGGACTTTGCTCGTTTTCTTAAAGATACTCTCCCCTACCCTTTCGTAACCTTTGTATATTCTAAAGTAGTATATATATCTATTGACGATGGAAGCGCCCAAACTATTCATTTGACTTAGAACTCAGTTTTTACCCACAAGTAGATCTCAATATCAATAATAAAAGCCGAAAAGGATTCGAATCTATGAACTATTGAAGCCGACTTATGACTATTTCACTGGATTTTCGATTTGAGGCAGGGCATTCATGGAAAAATCCAACGATTGTATTTTGACCTGAAATTTTGCCCATAAAGAGGTCTCATGGTTATTAGAATGTCATTACAATATTAGCCAAAACAAATGCTTTATTCTTGAGATACTGAATTTTCAAAACTGTTAAATTTTCTGACCTTTTTGTAACACATGTTCGTTTTTTAGCCACTCAATATCTCAAGGATAAGACATTTCGTTTTGACTGATATTTTAAGGATATTCTAGTAATCACGGGACCTTTTCAGTGGCCAAATTTCCGGTCAAAATACTATCGTTTGGTTTTTCCATGAATGCTTTGCCTCAAAACAAAAATCTAGTGAAATAGTCATAAGTCGACTTCGATAGTTCATGGACCCGAATCCTTTTAGGCTTTGACTATTGATATTGAGGACTACTTATGAGCAAAATATGAGCTGTAAGTCAAAGGAACAGTTCGGGCACTCGCTTCGTTAGAATAAATCTTGGAATCGAAAAACTGTCTTTAAACATTAAAAAAATCCAGTAAGCGAAAACTGTAGATTATTTCATGTTTTCTTCAAATCAACTGTTTCATGATAAAAAGTGTACATACACCTTCATTTCAATCAAACTGAAAGTTTTTTCGACATCTGTTTGAGATCGGTTATTTCAAAAAATATTGTTTTGTTGGTTTTTGGTAGCTCTATTTGAATAACTTTGCTTTTTTAAAAGTATCTTTGATATTTTGATAGGATAAAAAAAATAAACGTCAATGCGTAGATGCTGTAATTGACCCAAAGTTCGAATATGAATAATTATACTCATGTAAATACTCACATCAGATATTCCATATGTAAATCCATCTTTAATTCTTCCAGCTGCCCAAACATTATGAGTATTTTCAGCTAATGTTTCAATTAATTCTTCTAATTTAGTTGATAAAACAAGACTTGATAAATCTAATGGTTGTGGTTTATAACTATTTGATTGCACATATGTATTTGGTAATTTAACATATTTTAATCGACGATCATCAGTTTTTATTTCAACACCAATATGATAACCAAGTGCTATTAAACTCCTAAAACCACAAAAAGTTAAGGTCACCAGACTATTAGTCGCAGGACAACTCGTCGCGGACAATTAGTCGTATGGATAATTAGTTGCAAGACAATTAATTAGTCGCGGAGAGCTCGTTACACAGACAAAAGGTCGCGAATAGTTCGTCGAATGGATAATATGAAAGAGAACGATTATCATCACATTAACCATTATTTGAATATGAGAAGAAAAATGAAAATAAATAATATTTACAGAAAAAATGAAAATCGATATTGATGTTCGCAATGCGGCATTGGTTATAATAATTCTGATTATGTATTCTGAACATTGATTAGTATCAAAAGTCATGACAAACCGCGTGATTTGATCGGCGAGTTTTTCAGGAGAGATTTTCTTTAGTTTTGAGACTATTTTCGAAATTGAGGGTGAGGATTATAGCTCATGGAGTCGAATTTTCTGCCACTAACACTAGCCAATTCAACTTTTGTTGAACATGAATCAGAATTGGCAACGGAATTATAAGTCTTTTCAAGTTCAACCTAGACCTGCTTCTTAAAAAATTTTGTGAAATACGGGCGTAGAGCACACTCTACGGGCTCTGTTGTAATATTTATAATGATAATTATGTCTATATATAATCATAAAGAAGAGTTTTATTCTTTTTTTTTTGGTTTTATTGAAAAAAATGAAAGCTACCGCTTTGAGTGAAGCGAATAAAAATAAAAACATCGATTGAATTTGTCGTTTGTATTCACTATTGTCTTCGACATGGATCCGGACCTAATCAACAGCAAATTCTAGGAATAGGTTCCACGGATCCTATGAAGAAGAAGTTTCAGTGTTGACCGAGTTTATTTTTGCCTATGAGATGAAATAGAAAAATTAGTTTTACATCTTATTTGTTTTTTCATTACGGGACGCACTGTTCGCAACTAAATGTCTGTCCGACGAATTGTCTTACGACTAATTGACCTCGTATCAAATTAAAAATTTTATATTTAATTAACTTTACTTTAAATTTTCCATTGCTGTTGTTATATGATACTGTTTTTCAGATAATGGAAGACGATCAAATGATGTTAAACATGGATGAACTTTTTGTGTATCATCTCGATACTAAAAAAAAAAAAATTTTTCATTAACAAGAAAACGCAAATAAAAATATATAACTTAAACTTACTTCACCAAAATGCCAACCAGTTGCAATTTTATTCATTGACCATAATTCATGAATATTTTCAGCTAATCGATCACGAACATTTTCAAGATGTGTTGGTAAAACAATATGATTTGTTCGTACGGGTTGAGGAGTAAATCCAATATGATGTTGAAATTGTGATGGACCATCAAGACGATTTCGTTCAATATTACCAAATGAAAAACATGGTTCAATACAAACTTTTTGTTTTGCTAACATAGCCTCATAAACTGGTGCTGCACCTTCTGGTGGTCGATGAATAAAACGACCATGTTCACCACCGAATATAAATCGACAACTAACAAAATAAAAAAAAAACTAACACAAAAGAAATCTTTCGAATATAATCTAACCTAACACGAGATGATAATGATATAGCTGGATAAAACATTCCAGTTAAATTAAATTCTCTTAAAAGACCTTTAACAGGTAAACCATTTAATGAAAACCACATTTCAGGTATATTTAAATCTAATAAACAACCAATAACATCATTTTTTTTAAAACCAATATGTTGCATATTATCTGTCGGTGTTAGAACTCGATTTGAAACATTATATGCACGTCCAGCAAACCAAACACTTTGACCATCAAAACCATATGAATATGTATTATCACCAATGCCATTTGATGAAAATCCATCACCATGGCCAGGTGATGGTTGAAAATGTGTTGTTGCCCAACCAATACGTATATGTGGTTGAACATGTGTTACTTGTTCAATATGATCAATAACAACTTCAAAATACCATTTTTTATACATTGATTCACCATCTTCAACTCCAACAAGTATATTTGGACGCATACTAAATAAGTTTTGATAGAACAATGGATTTTCAATAGATGAATACTTTTTGACATTGAACACTTTTCAAAAGTCCCGACAATATTATTCATTTAAGAATGTACTAAGGTCAGTGTACCCTGTTAGTCTGCTAGCGTGTCATAGGAACTTTTCGGTGCTCTATGACTTTTGTAAAACTTGACTACAAAAAGGCTTCTACATGTTCAGTCGGCTAACTTGTTGAAAAATTTTTCATAGAATGATATTAAAGCTGGGCAGATACTTTGTAAGTACACTTATGTACTGACACAATTCTCAACAGGGTATATAACCAAGATCCTGTGACATAACGAGCATTATGAACTGGCAAGGGAACCTCTTCAGATGCTTCCTTCCCATTTTAATGATTCTTTTTGTCCATAAATACTATTTAGGGCAATCCAAAAATGGTACAAATGACACTAATACCGTATAGTTAGCTTCAGAAACTTTCGTTTTATATGTAGGGATAGTACAAATTGATGCTCTATTTTTCTATAGTATATGATCATTATTCAGTTAATGGCATAGTAATAAAATCTCGATAAATCTATTTTTGTCTGTCATATGTGACGGTTATACTAATACCTTCTTAAAAGGCACAGTGGTTATTTTTCTGATAGAAAAGAGATAAAGAGCTACCGTTTTCATCATTCGAAAGAGGGAATGAAGACACATCGAATCGTATATTATACGTTTTTCTAGTATATTGTCTGAAGTTCATTTGATCAGTTTGCTAAATGTTGAAAAAAAAATCATTTATTTATCAAAAACGCAAACAACAAAAAAAACTATTTTCACAGAAATGATTAGAATACGTAAGGCTTCTGAATGATTTATTCTAAACATCGGAAAATGATACAATTTTGTAAATCTTTCATTGGTAATTTGAATATGCACGTGACAATTGAAAAATTATTGTGGGAACACCTCATGCGATAGATTTATTTTCAAAGAGATTGATTGAAAACCTTAAAAAAAATCATATTAAAAAAAAAGTATAATATACGATTCGATGCATCTTTGTTTTGCTCTTTCGAACTACATAGTGTTTCAATAAAAATCCTCAAAAGATTTCAATTTGACTAAGCTATGAAATTGAGATCTAAACTCAACCAGAGTAGCTTCTGTAAACAATGTGTTTTCAAGATATACATGTTGTCGCATGGATAGTGTATACAACATTCTTCCTCTGAAATCTTCATATCTCGAAGAGAATTTGTTTAAGACTTGTAAATTTTTAAATAGAAGCTAGTTTAATTGAGTTCTCTATATGTACAAAGTTTCAGATCAAAATTCAAAAAAAAAAGAAGTTTTCCGAAAATTTGGAACTTTTAGAAAAAAAAACTCGATAGTTCAGTCAAACCAAAATCCTTTTAACATTTTTATTATAATACCGTTTAGTATGTATAGACAAAAGATCATTGAAGTCAGAAGAAAAGACATTTGAGGAGATTCCTTCGTCAGTACATTCACTAGAATTTTACTGTAAATAAGTTGAATGAAGTAATTTAATGATCATTATAGATCGATTTTTTTTATGACATAACCCGATGTGAACTTTATATCAAGGTCAAATTTGAAGTATTTAGATCTAATCGATTACTTTAACAAGACATATGTTTAATAAAAACATCAATAATCCACCATCTCATTGATTTTAATACGTCATTATAGATTTAGTAAGATGATTGTTACTCATTTTCGTAAATCTTTTTCTTCAGAGAGCAACAACAACAAAATTCACTTTAACAATATCAATTACTATTTTGCACTCATCTTCTTCTTTTATAATTGCCTGTCTTTTATTATATGTTGTCCTTTAATCTAGCCTTGACATTTTCCAGACTATAACATTGCATATCTTACATTCCTCATATCTTTATATTGCAACATAAATAACAGGAAAAAGAAAATCTATTTTTAATATTCTTACCATGCAACATGATCAACTAATGCAGTTTGTAATAGAAGATCTCGTCTTTGTAAAATATTTTCACAAATAAGATTTTGATTAGCACGAACAGCTACACCATTATTAACACACAATGAACAAAGTACATCAAGTACTTTTGGATCACGACCATTTCGATCGAGTAATCCAATAACTAAAAATTAACATGAAATAATTCCCAATCAGACATTTGTTTTTGGCTAACTTACTAGCAAGTATATGAGATTCTGTAATCATATTTAATACTTCAGGACTATCAATAAGTACACTATGAAGAACTTCTAATACTCCACTTGATGCTTGTTGGGATTGTAAACGATTAACAAGCCAATTAAGTCTAGCACTTTGTGCAAAATTTGAACAATTAGCTCGATTACCTTTAATTAATGCAGCCAAAACAACATAAAGTTTATTCGTTATATCTTCTATTTTTTCTTCTACGCCTTCTAATAATAATGTTTTATCTCTACGTTCACTAAAAAAATTTATTGCTGCTATTAATATTCGAATCATTCCCTAGAACAAAAACAAAAGAAAATAGAATTTCAAATATAAACAGAAATAAAAGAATAAATTTCTATACTTCTTCTTGGAACAAATCTTGTCGATTTCGTAATGCTTTAAGACGTATTTGTCTTTCCTCATGATCAAGTGATTGTGATGGTTGAGAAAAAAAACCAATTAAATCTTGTAATAATGCTTGTACAACATCACTTTTACTTAAAAAATGATTCACGGCTTCGGCATCTATTGACATTGGACTTAAAACGAAAACAAAAGACAAAGATTTTTATTAAGAGACACAAAGTGTTTCGTGCAGAATTCTTTTTTAGGATTGTCGATATTTTTTAGTGATGGGAGAGACTAATGATTTGCGAGGAAAGTGTTTTTCAATCTGGGAGTCTTAGGGGAATGATATTCGACTCTGTCTACAACAGACGATCTGTCTCAATTCTATTCACTTCAAAACGATGTTATCTACTTACTTTTATTTCATTTCCTGCCTGTAAAAAAATTTGACAAAAAGTCGGACATTATGGACGAGCCTTGATTTAACTGGCAAATAGACCTTTTGTATTGTAAATTTTTGCCTGCATAAAAATCAAGAATTGTATTATTTAGAATATTCACAAGCATCTTCCCAGTCATTTAAATTTCAACAAAAGCTTTGGAATGTTCTAGAACAATGGAAGACTTATCGTTAATGCCATTCAGAGTCTTTTTCTATTGCTAAGAAGCTCCGAGAAAAAGAGACTGACGTCTGTTATTCTTAGTTGTTAAGAGAGCCATGTTCCGCTTTTCTGTATGTTAAAATGAAGTTTTTCGAGTTTTTATGTGGCATCGATATGTCCTCTGTCAAATGACATATAAATAAGGACTTTTTATTGGTATTTCAAATGCCTAGTATCTACAAAAAAATATGCCAGCTCTATCGGACGGCTGAGAAAGCAGGTGCGAGCAAAATATTTCCTAGAGACAAATTTTGTTCTACTCATTGAGATCTATCTACTCTTATGATTTTCGACGTCATTCAGAAATTCCTGGAAAAAGGAAAATGCAAAACTTTGACTTCAAATTTCTAATGAATAGTTTCTTACTCAGTTCGATTAAATCTTCCAAGAATAGCGTTACATATTCGAATAACTAAAGCAGTCTTTTGTTCTTGCTCTTGTGCTCGCACAAGACGAAAACAATCATCCATATGACCTTCAACAGCTGGGATGATCTAATTAAATAAAACAAAAAGTTTATAAATAAAAGATGTTTTCTTTTTTTGTTTTACCCGTTTTTCTTCAACTTTTCCAATGCCTTTTATTGTTAATTCTAGTGTTTCATAACTAATCCAAAGATCGGAATCAACATGACGTATAAAAACAATTGTATCACCATATTTTACTGTCGGTACACCTAAATTTTCTTGTTCGGCTATTTCTTCAGTTTGTTTTTCCTAAATTACAAAATAAAATCGTAATATGAAAAAACTTATCACTTATTAAATCTTTATACTTTCGACATTTTCATTTCGAATGTTACGGCAATCGCACTGGCATTCTTCTTCGATATACATGTTACTTTCGGACCTAATATAAATTTTCAAATAAAACAAAAAATATGATTTTGTTTTTTTTTTGTTATGATTATTACCATGGTCATCACCAATAACAGCTAAATAAAGACCTGAGGTAACATGTCGAAGGCGAACTAATGAACTCCAACCAACAAAACCACTATACCATCTGTAATAGACGGGAAAATGCTAAGTAAATAGTATTTAAAAAATATTTTTTGATTTCGTACTTAATTTTAAAACATTCAATACGCCATAAGGATCGAGCTTGATGACAAGCAGCACCACTTTTAATGAATAAACTAAAGAAAAGACAAGAAAATCAATTGATTAACCTTTAAAATAAACATTTATGGTATATATTCTCTTGGGTATTAGTTTATTTATTTATTCGACTATATCGACCTTCATGTTGCTTCTATTATTATTATCATTTGGTAAATTTTGAACAAATTATAAATATTATATTCATGATGTAAAGAAAAGAATTTTTGTTTTTTGGTCGAAGATTTCTCTAGAGAATTAAGTTTGATTTACGATTATTTTAATACGAAGAAGATTCAATTCATTGGGTAATCCAGATTAAATGGCAATGTCAATGTTTGTTAATATTTTCTTTAGTTTTCATTGGAATGCTGCTTTTTTTTTGTTTCAAAAACAAAATGATTCGTTTAATTTTGCACAATAAAAATATTACGTTTGTCTCTATTTTATTCAATTATATTTTAAGAACGTTAGCATTTTGTAGCTAGAATTCAAAGTTTTGCACATTATAGTTACGAGTAGGTCTCGATGAAACGAAGACAAGTTTGAAAAGATTCGAGGCCATGACTTACTTACAAAGAGTTATGAAAGTTTTAATGAGATTTTTACTAAGTGCAAAGCATTTCCGAAAAAACTCAAAACAAAGAGTTTCGAACACAAGTATTGCCAATAAACACGTTTAATAGTCCTGAAAGTTCCAATGAAAACAAACACGTCTTTCTCAATGGTATCCAATTTCCATGTAGACTCAATTTTGTTTTCGTATAATAAATCGCAGTTTTTTTTCTTTTAGAATATTGAATATCTTGACAAAGACATACTTGTTTTCATTGATGCTTTTAGAACTATCAAACATGCCTTTAGACATCATTTCAGGTCGAAATTCTTTGTTTTTACTTTCATGAACAATTTCATCAAAATAGTCATAAATCTTTATTATTAATTCATGGATCCGAATTCTTCTAAACTTCTGTTATTTTCACCGATGCCTACTCATAAACATAATACGAAGTTCAACGGCGTACAACAGTCTGATACATTCCCTCATTAATGATTTGTAGAAAACCATTAGAATTTTTTTTCAGCAAAAAATAACCTTCAGAAAATTCAACATTATCGGAGCTTTCAAATATTATTAAGCTAATTTTTCTACAAAATGAAACGAGTAATCTTTTAAAGAATAAAATAAAGTTCCGAAGGCAAAACTAAAGACGATATTGGCATCATTGTTTAAATCTTTCTTACCTTCCAGAATCATCAATAACTTGAGAATCTGGTGGTGGTGTTGTAATACAATGATCCATATTTCCATGCATTAATCGTATAACATCTCCACCAAGTACAAAACCAGGATTTTTAACACGTGCTACACCACTTGATATAGGTACAAGACTCCATACTTGTTGACGAAATGATGCATTAACTCGTCCACGTTCATTTATTGACATATATGCATGCTAAGAAAGATATAAATAGAATTTTAAAGATTCCATTAAAATTTTATACAAGATATCGTTCAGAGAAAACTGAAACCAAAATAACATCATCATTGAAGCGCACTTTTTCGCCTTCACTTCTTTGTTTTGATGCTGGATGAATAGTCCACCAACAAGATTCGCCTTAATGATAAATTATATTTTGAAAAATAAAAATAAAAAATTTTCTTTCCTTTTGATTTATTTCTAACATACCTTGTGCATCTTCTTTTAAGCCTACATCAAAAGCGAGCTTGTCATTTGATGTACTTGTCGATAGACAACTCAAGTACTAAATTTAATTCATTTTTAATTTATTTAATAAAAACTTAAAAAGAATTTTCATTTTACCATTTGACTATGATAATGTCGAAGAAGAACAGCATGACCGTATAATAATGTTCGAAATGTTGTTTGACCTCCTTGACTTGCAGATGACTTTAATAAATAAATATAATTTTTTCAAATAGAAATAATATCAAATTTTTACTTGTTCGGTTGAGGTTGTATTGACCATTTCTTGCAAAGCTCGAACTGATACAGCTTGTTCGAGTACAAATATACATGACGCCAAATCAGGACAACAAACCTGATATAATAAATTAAAATAATTCTCATTTAAACAAACATGTAAAGGTCAATATATCATCACATCACAAAATGTATCAATCTTCAATAGATAATTAATTGTTTTTTCTTTTTTTTTTTTTTTTATTAACCGGCTTTGATAAAAACCATAAAGCAGGCAAATAAAAATTAACATGCAAGGAAAAAAGTATGACATGCGGTAAATATGGATGTACAACACAATATAAATAATAATCATAATAATCAGGGATGTCTATTCATGTCTATCATCGAATATTTTCTACCTCATTTGATATATCTTCAAGATAACACATTCGATTTCCAAATACTTCACCCGATAAAGCCATTCGTTTTACGCCTGATACAGGCACACAACTTAAACATAGATGATCTTCCTAAAAAACAAAAACAAGAAAAAAAGAAAGATTACTATAAAATAAGTTAATATAAACAAAATTGATCATTTACCGTTCGCATAAACTGAACATCATCATCTTCAGCGCCCAACATATGTTCACTAGCCATGATTTTTTCAATTTTTTCTTTCTATATCTTATCGATATATGTTCATATACATCATCATTATAATCATTTTGATCTTCAATAAAGCAAAAACATGAATTTCACACTTCCTTTTTTTTCTCTATCAACGAATCAATTGAGCGCATATATGACAGCACTACGACTGAATGAATCGGATGCGCTTTGTCTCTCTATCGATCTATATTTTCTATTTTTTCTTTATCTCTATGTCTCTTCTTCTCCTACTTGCTTTCGTCGATCTAATAAAATCACGAGTGTGTTGCCGACCAACGATGACAAAGGACGAGAAAAGAGACAGAGACGATTTCAAGGGCACATGCATGCTATACAACGCGACAGGATGATAGTAAGCTCTATCTCATCCTCGCGAGCTTGCGCTATTACTAATAGTTTTAGATGATCGACGATATGCACAAAAGAGCAGCGGCAATAGAAAAAAGAACATGATGGTAGAATACTCTTTCGTTATATATATATATATAGATAGATATATATATAAAACAGCATCATCAGAAAGAAACAACAATTACACTCTTCGCATCAACAGAAGAGAAAGAGAAAAAAAACTAAAACTAGTAAACATAATCATAAATCAATGATAATGTTGTAGGTTTTTCTCATTGAACATTTTATAAAAAGAAGAAACGAATCAAGGAAATGATTAATCTTTATCATCATATTAGCAGTATATAAGATAGTTACTTAAAAATAGAATAGATAAATAGATGAGTTAGAAAGATCAATTCGAACAATAGCATCTGTCTAGTAGAATTGTCTCAGAGGAATAGAATAGATAGCAAATGATGGAAAGATACCGTTACATCTCTCCGACCTTTTTTCTCTTTTGGTTCGAAGAAAGGAGAATGAGATAGTTTTCTGAGTATGATGCGTGTGTATTAGTATGTTTGCGTGTACTGCCATCAACAAGAAGAAGGCCATAAGAGAGTACCAAAGTAAGAAAGAAGAGAGATCTGGAACGAATTGATGAGAAATAAGAAGAAAGAGAAGGAGAAGGAGAAGAAGAATCCACTAACATCGCTAACCATCATTTGTCTGTCCATATGTTAAGGCACAGAACAGGGTATGGTGACAACAGTTGTTGCTTCCAACATCGTTTATGTTGTTTAGCTAGAAAATGTAATGCATAATAATTCACACTACCGTCGTCAGGAACAGCGAACAAGCAATGAATCGCTGATAATCAGTGTTATAAACATACTGAGAAGAAAAAAGGAAAACACTGAAGATGAAAAGAGTTAAATGCTTCCCGACGATCTAAGTCGATCACACACACTCCTTGTTGTCAATGTTAGTTGTTCGTTCATTACGTTCATTTCCGTTTGATGAAGATGATGACGAGTGCAAATAAAATGCGCATGCACATTTATCTATCAAAAACTCATTGTCAAGACACAATCTTTTTTTTTTTGTTCCAAAAATGCTCATATAAAGAAAAGAAAGAGAATCATTCATGATGTTATTTTTATCATTAAATATTGATTAGTTTCAATCAATCTTTTTGATTGACAATTTAAACTGATCAGTCAAGGTTAACAAAAAAAAAATGACTTCTTTCTGTCTTATTTTCTTATATTTACAAATCAGTAATATCCGATTTCTATCACATATAAGAGGCTACTAGTCTTCAATTCATTCTATTGATATTTGATTTCGATGAATACGTTGAATAAGTTCAATAAATGAAGCATAACTCATTGTTAATAAATTCATATAAGCTTTTTCTGTTGATATTGTTGTATATAATTGTTGTTGATGTTGTGAAGGAAATGAATTGAAACATGTTTGAGATATAAGAAATGAAAAATAATCTAATAAATCTTTATCATCTTCAATTTGTAATGTTATTAATGTTTTAATAAGTTTATCATAATCACTGGTTTGTATTGATATTGTTCGCCAATATTTAGGTATATAAAATGAATCATTCTTCTCTTTCGATGACGATACATTATCATTAATCATAAGATAAATATCACTTTCTTCGATTTTTCGATCACTATCATCCATATGCCATGTTGTTATATGTTTTTTTATTTGAATAAATGATATATCTGTTTGTGTTAAAAGATTTTCTTTATTAATTATTATTTGAAGACATTTAGTTATTTTGTCTATAGTTAATTGATCAAGTCTACTAAGAATTTTATCGGGTAAATCAATACGTGGATATTTTATTTCATAGATAGACCAATGTTGAATTAAAGATGATTGTTGTTCTTTATGACGATTACGAATTTCAATATCAACTTTAAAATTATTTAATTTATCAATATCATGTAGTTTTAGACAAACATCTGTATTTTCTAAAAGATAGTAAATATCAATATATGATGATTGATGAGAATATTTTTCCTCTGTAATTGATAATATATTTAACTTCGTATTTAATTTAAATGGTACAATTGAAAGATTTTTTATATCGTTTTGAATATTATCATCATTTGATGTTAAGGGATAAAATAATCTCCATTCAAAATATTCTTCTTCAGACATTTTTATATTATTAGAAATTTCAAAAAGAAGAAAAAAAGAAAAAAAAAGCGCAAATATTCAAACGCCATATTTCTTTTCATTATTATTTTCTCGTTTTCTTTTTTCTTCTTTTAATCAAATGTTTATGCATAGTAATTGCTAACGAATAATATTCTATCGCAGTAAATTACAAGAAAATTTTTTATATTTGCTTTGCAGGTAATTTTCCTGTAGAAAAAAAATGTAACGGATGATTGATGGTCTTTCTTTCTGTTTTCTTTTTGCTTTTTTTTCTCGTCGTTTTTACATAAGAGAGAAAAATTGGATGGTGGCTATTGTGATTATACGTTCTTAAAATTACCTATCATTCATTAGTGTCTTGTTTTATATTCAAAATATATGTCATCGCGTGATGTTTTGTTTGACATTGTTTTTTTTTAAGATATTGCTTCGTTGTAAAAAAACGAAAAGAAACTATGGGAAATGTCAATAGCAGTATTCATCGAAAGTATTTTTTTGAAATTTATTTTATGTTTATATTTTTGTCTTTTTTTAAAGAATAAATAGTTTAAAAAAAAGAAATCAAACAAGTAATGGATTAAGACCTCTTAATGCTTTACTTATTGTTGATGTGCAATATGATTTTATTGATGGTTCATTAGCTCTTAAAAATTGTCCAAGTCAACATCAAGGTGAACATGTTATACCTATTATAAATAAATTATTATATGATATTCCGTTTGATCTTGTTGTTTATACTCAAGATTGGCATCCACCTGATCATATATCATTTTATGAAAATTTACCGTTACGTGCACATCTACTTGCAAGTGATTCTAAAAAAGTCAATGAATTAAAAGTATTTGATACGGCTGTATTTTCATTTGACGATGAAGCAAAAGCAAAAAAGATGCGTGTTGAACAAATACTATGGCCAACACATTGTGTACAACACAGTCATGGTGCTGAATTACATAAAGATTTGTCAATAATAAAATCAAATAAAAATCGTCAAGTTATTAATTTATTAAAAGGTTATGATAGTGATATTGATTCATATTCAGCATTTTGGGATAATCAAAAAATTCGTGAAACACGATTAAATTCAATATTAAGAGAAAATAATATTACAAATGTATTTATTGCTGGTATAGCAACTGATGTTTGTGTATATTCAACAGCTTTACATGCCGTTGAATATGGCTACAGAACATTTATTATTGAAGATGCATGTCGTGGTGTCGATGTAACAAATATTAATTTACGTCTTGACGAATTAGTTAAACGTAATTGTGTAGTTGTACAAGCAAATGCTATTAAAGACATAATTTGAACATATTTAAAAAAAAAATCTTTTATTTCGTTTTAAGCATAATAAATTGAGTACATAAGCGACAAAAAAAACAAAAAACAATATAGAATGAAATCAGAGATGGGAAACAAAAAGAAAACACAGAGACTCAATCAATTAAAAAAAGAGAACAAAATGAATAAAGAAAAGAAAACAGGAACAAAAGCAAGGAACATGATTACATTATAAGACAGCCAGCATGCTTATTGATAAGACGATGACCTGATTGATAGTTTTGAAGAAATTCTAATTGACGAAGATTAAATGAACCACGACGACGTGAACGAACAAAATCAATAGATTCTTGTCGGTTCATACCGGCTTCGCGTAAGGCCATGGCAACAAGAACAGGTGATCTATTCAAAGAAAAATATATAGAATAAAACGGAAAGGTTTGAAAAGAAATAAACGAACCGTCCAAGACCATGAACACAATGAACAGCAATACAACCATTTTTATTTTCTTTAACAATATTCAGCCATTTGTCACGAACAATTGAATCAGGTGCACTTCCATCGGGATATTCGAGATTCTTAAAACAAAACAAGAATATGAATTTTTACTTTCTATAAATAAAGTCGATTCTTGTCTAGAGGAACTAAGCAAACATATTAGAATAAACGATGTAAATTTACTTATCATTTCCGACTTGTTTTTATACGCTTCGAAAACAAAATTTATAGTTTCAGGGTATTAAAGCTATTTGCAATGCCTCAGCGTTAAAACATTCTTTACTACGCCATTAATTATTAATACGTACATAAACTTTAATACCGGCTGCTTCAATTGGTTTTGCATCATAAGTTTTTTCTGAGACACGAACTAATACTGTAACACCATATTTTAAACAAGCCTATGGAAAATACAGAATAAAAACGTTTCAAAAAATTGAATTTCTCTTTTCATACTTCAATAAATGGTTGAACATTTTCATCAGCTGGACTATTGGTAATTAGAAAACGAAGATTTTTATAACGAATTTCCGTCATTGACGGATAATCAAAAAACGGAGCCATTGGCATATTTGAATTAATTTTGTTCCTTTTGCTAATAAAAACCTTTTTAATTTTTCTATTGAGTCTCTTTTAGTCTCTAATTTTCGTTGATATAAGACACCAATCAAATTTATTTGAGCAATGTCGATATGGATAATATCGATAATAAAAGTGTTTAATAGAATAGCGTACTAGTCAGTATTGCGCTCGGCAAAACTCGCCCGAGAGCGTGCAGTCGTGCACGTATTCGGTCTAGAAAAAATAAAATTATTCAATATGAGAATTGATTTCCAAAAACATCTTACCGCTTGTTTACGCGGGTTTTCAACTGGAACAGTTGTAGTCATGGAATAATGAAAAAGTGTTCTTCGTCGGAGTTCGCTGAGAATGCAGAATGAATAAATATATAAAATCTGAAAAATATAAAAAATGGTATAAGCAAACATGTTTACGAATCGAATTATAATGGATGAAGCTATTGAATGAAATGAAAAAAAAGCGAACGTATTTGTCCGCATCTACACCCACACATAAATTTCAAGGTTTGCATAGTTGCACACACACAAATACATAGACGGTCGTTAAACGAAAAAGAGTGAAGAAGCAAACATTTGATGACGGTAGCGGCGAAGACGAGGAAGCGAAAAGAAATGAAAAACGCAACGACATAAAATTTAATCTCTTTATATATATATACTAGCTTGGGACGAGTAAAGCATACGTAATTTGTACTTTAAATGACGTGTCATGATAAATTGTAAAAAGAAAAAATCAAGAAAAGAAAAAAAATTGTCTTTTTAAACGCTGACGCAATCTCTCAAGAAAATTGTGTAAGATAGAAAAAAAATTATGAAGAATACTAACGATGTATTATTATTGGTTACGTCAACAAAAAATATAGATCAAGACTTAACAATACACGAATACTATTACTGTGAAGAGTTGCTACAACTGCAACAAACAAATCAAGTGGTACTCTCTTGTTCTTTTGTTTTTTTCAAAAGTATGTTGTACGTCTACTGTAGTTACACCAAACTATCCTCTATCAAGAGGAGAAGAAGGAAAGGAAAAAAACAAAGCAGATAAACAGCAACGGTTACCCTACACATCAGTAACAAATTCAGGAAGAACATAAGCAACGCCCACATATAAATACATCTATTTTCTCATACAGAGTATGCGATAAGACAAAGAGCAAATGCAAAAAAATAGAAAGGACAAGGATCTTAATAATAAAACCAAGCACAGGACGATGATTTTTTTTTCTTTGCATTCCTCTTGTTAAAGCAGATGGTAAAAACTCGACATGTTTGACGTCAATAGGAGGGTAAATTAGTCCATTCAATACGAAATAAATGCCTTACGATGCTGTATATACATTTATATAACGTTTATTTGACATCATATTTTTTTATTTTTATTTTCTTTTTTCAATTCGGTTATATTTGCATAAGCAATAAAAAGAAATAACTACTCATCAATATTGCAATAAAACATTTGAATCATGTAACGTTGTTACAATAAATAAAATGATTCGTCGATTTAAGTTTAGTTAAATATAGAACAATGCACTTCGAGATAGGAATATATAAATATAAACAAGAGATAAGAAAAATTTCGTATTTGTAATTGCGAAATTACAATGACATCTATCTATTTTTAAAAACTAAAGCAAACGACTCTTACATTGATGTTCTTTCGTAATTTCCTCTATTACGATCTAAATAAAGTTAGATAGACGTAAAACTAACCAAAACAAGATTTTCTCTCAATAGAATTAATATTATGCTTAAACCAAGCTTGTCATTATGGGAAAATATCTATCAGATTGCTGAACAAAATCTTTTTTTTACTTAAAATAAGCTTCTAATGTGATACTATATTATTTAACAGAAATTCCATTTTTCATCAGTAACAAATCATGAAATTTAGCTTATCATAAAGCATAAAAAATTTACCTAAAATAGTACGAGTTCGTCCAGACTATGATTAGTACAATGCGAGGCCTTCGCACATGATTAATTATACACAAACAAACGATGTCTGAATCCTTCAAACTTTCCCTTGATTTTCCTTTTAAAACGTCAATAGTCATGCTCACTAGAAATCTCGTTAAAACAGTACATGATAATGAATATAAAACAGGAAACTTATTAATTAGAATATGCGACGGAGAAGAAAAAAACAAACATTCTGTCATCAATAGAATTTTATACTGTAACCAGGAAACAACACAATGATAATGATTCTCCATAATAAAAAGCACAATAATTAGGTCTTACTCAGTATTTATTATGAAATTCAATAGTTGAATTTATTCATTATGAAGTCAAATATTTTCATTGTTTGTTTTTGATTATAAATGTGTCAATCAAGCTGAATAGGATCTTCATTTATTAAACAAACAATTGTATGATTAATATTATGAATGATTTTACTGAAGTTGAATTAACATGTTGTTTTTTATGATAAATATTTTTTACATTCTAATAAAGAAGAAAAACATTTGATAGGATATTGTTTCATTTCCGGTTTTAACCGTAGGACAAAATTGATGAAAAAAAAAAATGATTGGATGATGATAATAACAAATGAACAATGGATAAAATAATAAAACTATAATAAAAAAAATGATAGAAAAAGAAAAGAATTTCCCTTCAAATATTTTATTTATTAAATTAAATAATTTTTTAATAGTAAAAATTCTTACTTATTATCTAGATATTATATCATTGGTTGAAATTTGTGCTCTTTTTTGTTCTTTGTGCAAATGTATTGATCGAAGAAAAGAAAGCGGGAATATGTTCTATAGACATTAATTGTTTAACTTGATTTTCGTTATTATGGAAGAAGTTCAAAAAACTCAAAATGATGAATCATCATCTGAAGATTGGAGTAATGAAAATTTTTTGATGGAAAAAAATACGAAGTTTTTCTACTTTATTTTTTTATTTTTAAGCAATTACTTTTTGTGTTATCGGTAAAGCATGTTCAAATACTCGTTTACTCTCCGCACTTGAAGATCGTTATGCATATGAATGTATAAATAATGAAGAACAAGTTCTTCGAACATTATCCGAAACTAAACAATTATTAACTAAACGTCAATTACGCATATACGTCATTGAATCATTTGATGAAAGTTTATTTCATAATTTAAAAGAAGATGAAAATATTTACATAATTAGTGCTGAACTTGTATTAACTTGTGCTGAAAAAAAGATTGTATGAATTTATTTGACGTAATTGAAGAAAACAAAATTTGTTTCTTTCTTTTTTAAAGGATATTCCAGTACCACGAAGAAATCGTCCATTGTATTCACAACATCTTTCTTCAGCTATTATTTGTTTTGTTGGTGGTACTCGTCGAGAAATACATGTAAATAGAGTTTTTTGTCAAACATACAATTGAAAGGGACTGTTGAATTATACGGGTAAAAATTTTCACAGACGTTAGGTAAGAGACCGCTACAACCGTATATCAATGAAGTCTCATTATAACATAAAAACTACTTCCTTATTGAATTTTTGAAGGATAAAGGTAGTCTCTCGCTACCCTCCGTGACTCAAAAGTTCTGTAGTCATTGTGTATGTATCTACGGAGTACATTTGGAGATTTAAAAACCGAGAAGAAATCAAATTAACGAAAACTGTAAACTGTTTCGGGTTTTTTTCGAAATCAATTTTTTAATAGAATGATTGAAGTTTTCTCCCAGACGTTTCAATAGATTGAGTTAAAATCTTTTGTGTAATAAGTAGGATCAAATCGGATTATATATATATTTGCTACAAATAATGTTCTGGTGATTTTTGGCAAATGTTACAAAAATTGTTCGAGGCAAAAAATAACACATTTGTTGACAGGACTTCCAGTATTTTGGTTTCAGTTGTTACAAAAAAAACCTCAACTAAAAAAAATTAATTATTGCAGGTTCCGGGATGAGAGGGCGGGTGTGCAGATCATTTTTTTGCTCTTGTGTTCCTTATATCTCATAGAAAGAAGCATTCAGAAACTTGAGTCCTACTAGTCGAGATCTATCTATCTATCCTGAAAGTTTTAGAATGTTTGATCAAGCCGTTCTTGAAATACTCGGTAAGGGGAAAAGCTCTAAAGTAAAAGGATTTTATGTTGTGTCAACAACGTCTTATATATATGTGTATGTTATATTTGTTTTGATTTTGTAGACAAAATTTAGTGATATTGTTCATTATCTTGGTGGATCGGTTAGAAAAGATTATGGTGATCAAGTAACACATGTTGTTTCATTTGCTAATCTTGGTGAAAAATATCTTGTAAGAATTAACTTTAGGTTTTGTTTTTTCGAAGTATTGTTTTTGAATTTTTTTTATAGACAGCTTTTAATATGGAAAGAAGTGAAATTGTTACAGAAGATTGGTTATTAGAATGTTGGAAAGAAAAAGATAATCGTACATTTGATGCACTTAATACAGATTTTATTAGAATGTATCGTGCAAAACCATTACATAATCTTAATTTGTTTTTTTTTGGTGCTGCTGATGAAACTGAACAACGACATTTACATACACTTACTCTTGATAATGGTAAGAGATTTAGTTTTTGATTATATGTATTTAACATTCGGATGAGTTACGAATCGATTTTTTTTATAACGAAAAACGATATTATTATTACGGTTCGCAATCATTAGGATATTTGTCTTATTTTTGGAAAAGCACAAGTGTAGTATAAATGAGAATACATATTTAGACTGGAATGATTCCAAAAATAATCTTAGTGCTAAATGCTTTTTTTTATCTATGTAGTGTCCCATACATAACAAGACCATAAAAAACATTCAACATCTTCTCTTTGCTTTCATCAGTCAGACTGATTTGTTTTTCTCGGTAGCGAAGGATTTGCGAACATTTTGATTCATAACAAAACTGACAGATAGATATGATGTAGAATTATCAGTCTTTGTCAACAGTATTACATCGCTTCTTATGGTCAGACATGTGAAGTCTCTAGTATATATGTGATTTTAAAAATAGAGGCAAATCTGCTCTCGATCAGTTGAATTGAAGAGAAGTTATCATGTATATTAGCTCTTCTTACTATGAGTTCTATAAATCAAGAAGATTTCGATTTGATCAACATATCATTATCTTAAAATAGTAACATTAAAAGACTCTGTTATCATACATTTATCGATTCATCAGCTTGTTTTTGAGTAATAAAGCTCACAGTGAGAATGTGTGCCATAGATCATAACTGTGCTGCAAATCAAGTGAATGAGTTCGAATTGCTTTCATGAAGCTAAACTTCTAAAGTAGTGTATGCACTAAAAATTTCATATCTTTGGTCATTAGAATGCGTGAGCTATTCGTGGCCAACCATCCTAGTTCTACATCATATCTATTTGATAAGTCTTCTATCACCAAGAGAACCAATTTAGCCTAATTGATGAAAGCAGACTGGAGATATTGTTTGTTATCATCATATAATTACTTATGATCCATCCTACATGTAGATAAATCTTAATAAGATTAGCGAAAGTCTGATAATCAAATTTTCTAAAGAGTCTAATTTTTAAAGAAACAAGCATTGATTTAGCTTGAAATTCTTATACTACTGTGTATTACTCTATTACACAAGTATCATTTCAACGTAATAAATCCGAAGAGATTTCAATAATGCTTTAGATGTTATGAATACAGGCGGCGAAGTCACAAGGCTTGTTAAAGTGAATTTCTGCTATAGATTCACGCTTCGTAAGCTCAAACACTTTTTCTTTTCCATTAGATTGATAAATTTCGACAGTGCATCATATTTTTAGCCGCCTCCAGCAGCTAATAATTAAATTATTATAAGTGAAAAAAAGAACTAAACAAAAACTCTTAGCTCAATTAACCAGAATCTGGCTACATTTTCCTTCAGAGATTAAGATCACATACCTATTAAATATTTTCAACAGCTAAGAGGCTCAACACAAGTTATGAATTATTGCCTGATCTGTACGACTGCAATATGTTGGAAAATTTAAGTTTGATAAACAGGATCCTAACTGTTTCAGCTGATAAATTATTTTTAATTTCGAACTCTATACATAAGTTCTAAACGAGGATCTTAAGAAAAACTCTTAAGCTTACACTGGTATCAAAATATTAACCTTTACTGGAAGATTCTATACATAAAATTCTTCTAATCTATAAAACGCATAAAGTACTTCTCTATGATTTAGGTGGATTTACTACAAATGAAATATCCGATGCAACACATATTGTCTTTTGTAATGGAATGGATGTTAATACATTTCTATCTGCTTATCCATCATACAAACGAAAACATCGTCAACATATTGTCAATGTTCAAGTAAATGTCACATAAATCAAAAATATAATTTTTTTTTTTGTTTTTTCATTACAATGTATATTTCAGTGGTTTTGGGAATGTTTATGTTTAATGGGTAAAGCTGATGAATCAACATATGCAGTAAAATTACCTGGTATGAATGAAACAACAACACCTGATTCTCCACGTTCAACATTATTATCATTATCAACATTATCACCATTATCAACATCAATAAATGATTCAAATTATATTCAACAACATAATACAACAACATCTGTTAAACGAAAGCGACGAAAAGAATCAAATTCAAATAATAATGAAAATAATACAACACCAAATACAAAACGTTTTAATAGCAGCAATGAAAATGAAAATGGTCTTGATGATGATATGATAGTAGACAATTTTGATAAACAACAAAAAACACCGATTATAAAAAAAGATAATAAATATTTAATTGGAATGGAAATACGAGAAACAGAAAAAAACTATGTTACTATGTTATCAAATATAATTCGAGTAAGTTATCGAAATGAAAAATCGTTCAAATTTTTTGTTTTGTTTTTAAAGTTTTTCAAAACAGAAATGGAAAAAGATGATCGACGAAATGGACCAATATTAACAAAAGTTGAAAGTACACAAATATTTGGTAATATTGAAGAAATTTATCATTTACATTTGACGATCACCGAACAACTTGATAGAGCTATTAATGAAGATGCTTGTATTGGTTCAGTTTTCTTTGCAAATGTAAGTTTTTTCAATAGTAATTAATTGTATATATATCAACAGATCGTCGAACACGATAAATATTATTAAGAAAGTTTACATTATCATGAGGAGAGATATGCAGGAACAAGTTTTTTTTTTTAATCTCGATTTATAATTTATTCATATCACATCTGAACAATTCGTTCTACTCTCGCAGATCTGTAGTAGTGAGAGATAAGATTTAGACATCGTATAGTGCGATGAACATTTAAGTTTAAATATCAAAGATGAAATGTCGAAAGAAAGAATCAAAATGTCGAATGTATAGGTGTATTCCTAGGTCGGATGAGTTACAGCAATAAAACTTCAATAGAAAATCGTAAGTAAATCTAAAACCTCTTTTGTGACATATAAGGAAGTTGCCGGACTGATTAATTACTTTTGAGCAAAATTATATACATCGTGTAGACCAATTGATTATTAATACCTTGAAAAAAGTTCGGGCTACTAACTTGATACTGTTGAATAACTGATTTTTTAGCAAAATTCCATGATCCTTCTGAAGGACACTAGGAAGAGTGAGTTTCGAAATTCGACTTGAAACTTTGCATAGAAATGAGCTTTGAAGAGAATAATTAATTCTGAATGTTTAAGATATTTTCGTTGTTTCTATCCCAATATAGAACCATGGGAAAAATGCGTCTTCTACGTCGCTCATTTAAATTCGTAGATTCGATGTTCTTATTTCAGGACCAGAATAAATCAAAAAAGTTTGATCTTTTCACGATTAGCTATACCCCTTAAGGCTTATTTCTATGCAAGAATTGAATTCGAAAGTATGGGGGTGGATATGCTAGCAAAATCGGCCCTATTTGAAATGTGTACCCCTTTTCTCTATTCGAATAGACACCGGCGCAATTTTTTGTGCAAAGATAGCTCTTGGTATGTCCTAAAAAGTCGCAAAGACACAAGGGTTTGAAATGCTTGGGCAATACCTTTTCATAAAGCCACAATGTATTGGGTATAGAAATGTCATTGTGATTTTATGAAAAAGTATCGCCCAAGCGTTTCGAACCCTCGTCTCTTTACAATTTTTTAGGGCATGCTAAGAGCTATCTATGCATAAAAAATGGCGTCGGTATCTATTCGAATAATAGAGGAAAGTGGCACAAATTAGCGGGGTTTTCCTATAATTTTCAAATAAGGCTGATTTTGCTAGCATATCCACCCCCGTTTTTGTACCCATTTTCTCTATTATTCGGATAGATACCGGTGCCATTTTTTATGCATAGATAGCTCTTAGCATGTCCTAAAAAATTGTAAAGAGACGAGGGTTCGAAATGCTTGGGCAATCCTTTTTCATAAAATCGCAATGGCATTTCTATACCCAATACATTGTGGCTTTATGAAAAGGTATTGCCCAAGCATTTCAAACCCTTGTGTCTTTGCAACTTTTTAGGACATACCAAGAGCTATCTTTGCACAAAAAATTGCGCTGGTGTCTATTCGAATAACAGAGAAAATGGGTACACATTTCAAATAGGGCCTATTTTGCTAGCATATCCACCCTCGTCCTTTGAAAACCATATTTCCAGAGAAGGATCACAGCGTTGTATTGAAAAACGCCTTAAAAATGCCATATTGCAGCAACCATAAACTATTGGCTTGCGTCCTTTTTTGGGTGTCTTCATATCTCGATATGGTCTAAATGATGCACATTGTTCTGGCTAAAGTCTGGTGGATGAAGAATTTTCTGATCGAAATCAGATAGTCATGCCAAAGATGCAAGATACTTTTTTTCAGATTTTTGTTTTCGATGATTGGCACACCCTACATATTTCTCAGATTGCTGCAGCCAACCCAACGCACTCTACTCTTGGCTCGATAACGATTAATCAGTTGGGGAATTTCTCTCGTTAATAAATGTACGGAATAGAAAGTCCAATAAAGACTTTCAATTCATCATTATTATCATCGTTCCAAACAGCAATGGTTTTTTCGTCAGATATATATAATTCATATTTTCTGTGTTATCGACCTTTAAGTGTGATTAAACCTTTCCGGGCAGATTTTTTTTGTTACGTTGAGTCCTTTGGATTATCCTAATGGCCATAAATGAATGTTTACATGCTATTTGAACTCATATTGAATACAATAAATTTTCGATCCGTCTTATTATCTTTATAGAAATTTGAAAGTTCATCATAAAGATTCTCATATATAAATTATTTTTAGGCTGCTGAACTTTTACGTGTTTATCAACCCTATACAAAATTTTATGATAAAACAATTCAAGCAATACATTCACTTGAAAAAAGCAATTCTCGTTTCTATGCTTTTCTTAAAGTAATCAACTATTTATTAAATCTAAACATAAAAGAAAATTTTCTATATTTAAAAGATTTGTGAACATAAATCAGAATTAGGCAAACAACATTTAGCTGATTTAATGATTCGACCAATTCAACGTTTACCAAGTGTTTTATTACTTTTAGAACGTTTACTTAAATACACTCCAACAATACATATGGATTATCAATTGTTAACAAATGCAATTGATAAATTACGTGAAGTAGCAAAAAAATTAAATGAAGAACGAGGAAAAACAGAAAAACATCTTTCGTTGTTTAGTATCGTAAATAGTATTGATAATTGTCCAGTAAGAATTTTTTGTTTTTTCATGTTTTAAAATATATTTTTTCTCTTCTATTGAATAAAATTAGCCCGAATTACTTGCTGCACATCGTGATTATTTACAAAAATTTAATTTAATTGAACTTTCACAAGAATTAACAGGAAAACGAACGCATTTGACACTTTTCCTTTTCTCCGATTGTATTGAAGTAAATTGAGTTTTAATAGTTCAAACAAAATATTTTCATTGTGTTATATTTATTCATTTAGATAACTAAATTACGTGTTAATACATGGAAAACACCAGGTGTTAAATCAACTAAATCATATAAACATGTTGCATTAATTCAACTTAGTGATATACGTAGTTTATTCGATATAGCTTCATCACCATGTGATGGTAAAATCACAAAAAAAAATAACAATTTGTTTTCCATAAAATTATTCCTTTTTCTTTTTTGTTTAAAGAAAATGAACAGTTCGGTATGCTTTGTTCAATTGATGGTCAAGCACGTCAACTAATATTTCGTGTTGCTGATAATAATAATATGTCAATATCACGTTCACATTTAACCGATTCAATGACATCATTAACATCTTTATCAACTGTATCGAGTTTAAATCAAACAAGTAAAACAGAAGTTTTACATCATTTAGCTAAAGCCATTGCTGAAGAACGATGTCTTCTTGATAAAGTAAATACATAACAATTGATCGGACAATTTTTAGACAAAATATTTTCATGTATTTTCGACCCGTCGAAAGCTATGATTTTGTGCTCTTTTCGAATTTAGACTTAGAATGACGACTGTCAAGCTTTATTTCAGATTTCGTTTAAACGGAAGTTTGATTGACGTTTTCGTTGGATATGTTTGTCCATTTTGGCTTGCTTGAAAGTATTTCACAGGCACGAAAAACTATAGATCGCGACTTGAGTTTAAATATAGGATTAGAAATGTTGTGTCTAGTTTTATTCAACAGTAGTAAAGAACTTTTTGAAAAAATATGTTTCAGTATGAGCCATCAGATTTTTGTTTACCCTCTATAAGTAATTTTCTTACCATGCTAAACTTTGTCGTTGTCTATAGATATTAGATACTGTTCTAATAAACACTCGAAAAGACTTTTGATTCTTATTGACGTTTGACTAAAGTATCGAATTCTGATTTGAAATTTAGTGCATATAAAGAACTCAACTAGAATAACTTGTGTACAAAAATGCACAAGTTTTGAATGAAGCTTCTTAAAAATAGATGTATAAATTGTCTATGCAAAGCGTTCAACATCTTGCAAGTCTTGTATGTCAAAGAAGCATTGTTGAAAACTTCTGAATTTTTTTTTATAAAGTCATTGAAACTAATTTTTAAAATAATTTCACCACTTTTTGGAAAAATTTCTAAGTCCATATTCGAACAGAGCACAAAATCATAACTTTCATCTGGTTGAAAATATTTTCGAACATACTATTTCTTGTCTAAAAGCTTTTGGATCATCCGTTAAATCATTTATATTTATTTAGACATCACTTATTGAAAATGTTGGACCAGAAAATGGAGCATTTACACCACTTTCATCAATGGATTTTATGAGTGATAATGATACATTATCAACTCATTCAACAATGAGTGCAACAACGAGTAGTGGATTAAATTCAGTTGGTAGTGCATTGAGAAGGTATATAAATAAATAAAAACTATTCCATATATAGAGAACAAACATCAGACAATTTTCTCCATAATTTTATTAATTTTCATTGTATAGACTTATTAATTTATATGAAAAACTACTCCATTCCATTTTTGATATGAGATTATGGATTGGATATTAATATTATAAATTTTTGAAAGAAAATTAACCATCTTTGAATATGTAGGATTAAAAGGATTCATAGAATTCTTCATGAATTATATCAAATTAAAACCATGGTTTGAGATGCTGCACTCAGAATTTGTTTTACAACTTATGAGGAAAGCTTTCCAAGTATGACTTACCAATCGAACTGATAATTTAATCATACATATACTCCGACGAGATTGGTAGAAGTCTACAAGGAGGCTCATTCTCATGCACTATCCTTCTCAAGTTATTACAATATTATCTCTGACAAGGTATTGGCAAAAATATCGAAGTAGAAAATTTCAATTCAAAAGATTGTGTTGTTCTTAAGAGAGTTTTGACTTCAAAATTTGCAATGAGATTAGTTCATTGGACAAGTTGTAACTTTTCTAATATCTCTTATACTGATATATTCGAAATTCTGTCATATGTAAAAGCAAAGTTTGTTGATATATTTGGATCTTAAGAAAGAAAGCACTAGTTGCACAATCAAGTAATCTCATTAAGAATTTCGTTCATAAAGAGTTAGAAATTGAAATCAATTTTTCACGTGATCTAAGCACCTGAAAAAACCATTAAAGTTTCGATATCCGAAAGGACAATGGCTTGGAAAACTAAACCATTGTAGATTTTTCTATCACTCATCAAATTAATATGGCCTCAATCGACAAGCTATTTGACACTTAGAGGGGTTTCCTGATAAGTTGTCATAAAAATCTGAAAGCAGTGCCTCGAACAATCCTCTTAATTAAGAAGTATTTGAACCTCTATTACCTAGCATGCTCATATATGCCTCAAATTTTTCTTTGAAATAGGAAAGAGTTGAAGGTTGAGAGTTATTTCTTAAGCATAACTAACCAAATATTTTATTTTCGCTATGTGTTAATCTTCAATTCATACTCTTTCATAGATAATCGAATGCATTTTTTTTTGTTTTTCATACAAACTACATGAGTCTATTCAATGAAAATTGTCCGATGTTGATTCTTTCTAAGATATTGTTTATTTTACTGATTGATTAATTTTGTTTTTATATTCTTTTAGTAGTTTATATAAAGCAAAAAGTCGACTTAGCCGAACATTTTCCTTTAGTCCAATATCATCAAAAAATCGTTTAAAAAAAATGTTAACATCCAATAGTTCATTATTACATATAAATGATAAAGATAATAATAATTTTAATACAATGAAACGATTAAGTGTACCATCTCGACAAGATTCATTTACAAGTGAACGTAATTTTCCTCAATCACCGTCGAGATTTATGCATTCAATAAAAGAATGTTAGTGACACAAAAAAGAAAAAAATTTTATTTTATATCGAAAAATAATTTTCTCTGTGCATATGTATATTTAGATTGATCTTCTGATAATATATTATCAATTCAATTCATCTTTATTTTGTCTCGTCTAATATCACGTTTTCTTTTTCTTCTTTCTTTTTTATGTCTCTATGTGAATTTTGCTCTTGAAGAGCATGTATAGACTATCTAAAAAAGAATTAATAAATACATCTTATACGCTATTAATCAATTGAAAAAAAAAATATATTTATGTAATTTTTTCCAAGAGAAAAGAAAGAAAAACAGAATAATCAAATTATAATAAAAACTGAATTAGCTGGGGCAGAATAATTAACCATTTATCATTCTTTTTACAAAGTCAATAAGGAAAAAGTAAAACCTATTATTTTGTCAAAGCGGAATAGGAAACGGAATTGGTTATCTTACGGAAAGAATACATTATTTTTTTAATGTTCTAGGTACTTAAAGATATTTCGAAAAAAAAACAAAATAAATGAGAATAGACAATTGTCGAAAATGCATTTCAATATTTTAATCACAATTTTCGTTCGAATGTTTTTACATTTGTCCCAGAAATCAACTAATTTTATCAATAAAAAAAGTATGTCAAAGTGCTTAAAAAAGAAAGTATTGTATCTGGAAAACGTGCAACGTTTTGACGTACTTTGCAGATAAAAATGTTTTTCTTGCGTGGTGTATGCCAAAAATAGGATGAAAACAAACATTTTGGATGTTTTCCAGATGGAATAGTGAGTTTTGTAAGCGAGTTCGTGCACCTTTTATCATAAAAGTAGTTGGTATTTTTGTTTTCTGAATCGGTATGATAATGATCAAAGAGAAACCGTTATTAGAGCATTTTTGTTTGATTGGGTACATCACTATTTTTGAGATAATGAACAGTTAATGTTTTAGATTAGCGATGAAAATTAACTTGTTTGATATTGAATTTCTGATTAAATTAGAAAAAAAATAATGTTTTAAAGATGAGTCCTGAATTCATTTTGATGAGGTTCGAAATGAACTGAAAAATGTCGAAATAGATTTGTTTGAACATGTGAGAACTGTGCTTTGAACTCGTACGGAGATAATTGAAGTTTGACAATGACAATGTTGTACTAGACTAATAGATTGATTGCTCATTCTACTAAACTAATGTATTGATTTACTTGAACTAAAATTTAAAACTAGACAATGATCTTTTCGTGACTGTTTTATTATATGAAAAATATTTTTTTGCTATGATTGATTAAAAATCGTTTTTACTCATAAAAAAATATCAATTGATTGATCGATTTATTTCATGATAGTAATTTATTCCATACCTAGATCAACTATGACGAATAATCAAACTTTCCCATATTTATTATATTTTAAGATCAAATTTTTATTTATTTTTTTTATAGATAATGCAGATTAAGCTTGTGAACGATGTGTATTTGAACTCAGAATATTGAACATATTCGAGTCAAATTATAAGTCTTGCATGCAAATTAATAAATTAAAAATATGACCTGCTAATATGATGTGTACGTATCTGAAATATTCGAATTTTACCAGAACTTTTTTGTTATGGTTGAATAACGTTCATCGATTTACATTAGAATAGTTTTTCTTATATAACTCGACAAACTTTATTCAAGCGTAGAGACAAAAGAAATCCAGCTGATGAAGTTTTGAATTATTCATTCATTCGATACACATCTATAAGTCCTGTAAAAATGCGAATATGTCAAATTATGCACGTCAGAAAAAGATTATCATTATTATAATTTGATTAGTATGTCAGTAAGACCTTCGATTTGACCCAAACATATTCAATGTTCTAGAACTACAGCACATGTCTTTTCGTATTTAGTAATTTATATACAATAAAAACTTATAGAAAGCATAGGGAAATAATCTCATATAGCGAATTCGTATACTTATATTGTTTTTCATAGTAATGTGTGTCAAGTGGAAAATATCGTTGTTTCCATTGATTGATCTTAAGAACTGCTGAATTTGGATAAAAACACTATTAAATAAAAGTTTATTTTTAGAATAAAAATTTGAATAATTAACAAGATTAGTAGTGTAAAAACAAGAAAGAGAAAGACGTAGTTTTATACTTGTAAATTGCCGAACAAAATTTTCATTTTCTCTCTATCTAAACTCTACCTAACAAATTGTATTGTAGATGGAGTACATCATCTTATCTAACGATTGGTTATTATACATTTAAATTGAACAAAGCACAATTGATCATTGGAACGAAACCATAAAAAAAAACACAAAATATTCTTTATTGTATATGTACCATAAATCATTGTTCTGAAAATTAGGATAATATATTATATTTATTATGTCTACATTGCATAAAAGATTTGCTCGTAAATATCCTGATGGTTCGAAAAAGGAAAATCGACCGAATACAAAACAACAAGAACAAGAACAAGAACATCATCATAATCAACAACAACCGATATTTCTTGATTCATCAGATCAATCACGTGCACTTTATTATTTGGGTTTGACATATCATTTAAAAGCAAAAGAATTACTTTGTTCAACAGGTGGTTTGCTTAATGATAATATTCGAACATTACTTAATAAATCTATTGTTTATTATGAGTAAGTTGATATATAATGAAAAGAAAAATCTAATTCTCTTTCAGTATCTTATTTTTCTGATCTTTTACTGTGTGTATGTTGATAGTTAATGAATCTATAGTTATTTATTCTGGCCTAATTTTTTCTTCCATTATCAGAAAAAAGACATTTCATCTTTTTCTTTTTTTCTCTCATTTACCCATTGATATAATGATGACGATAGATAGATGAATAGTCGCATACGCTTTTCTTCAGTTTTCTGTTTGTCTCTCATTCTTATGCAGTTAGATTTTCCGCGTGCATTACATTCATTCTCGCTTACTTTCTTTTCTTTTCTTGAGTTGCTCATATGTTAGACTTGCTCAGTCTACTTTTTGTTTTTTTTTCAGGCACGCTTTCTTGCTTTCTCTCTCTCTCTCTCTCTCTCTCTCTCCGAAACTATCTATTTGAGAGGTTAGTTGAACAAAAAAAAAGGGAGAGCCGATATGAATAGAAAAAAAATAGGCAGAGAAGGAATAAATAGGAAAAACGAAGGCCATCATATTGCTATTTTGATTACTTTATTTCTGTATGCATGAGATAACAAAGGTATATACATTACAGACTTGAACAATCTATTTTATAGTGATACGGTTAAGTTTCAGATCCTTTTACTACAACAAGATAAAAATCGGATTATTGAACGTATTGATCTTAGTTCCTTCTTTTTTTCTTCTTCGAAATATTAATAGTTGAAGAACGATCGAAGAGTAGGCGTGAAAATTCACATAGGCATATACTATAGAAATGATAATTATGCGCCTGTATATGAGATGAATTTAATTTAATATCGAATGATGAGCATCGTGCGTGCTCGGTTTAATCTCTTTGGGTTATATACATAAAATACACATGTGTATCGTACACTATGTTTTTATAGAAAACCGTCGCGAGAGACAAAAAGTATTCTTCTTTTATTTTTATTTTTATTTTTTGTTAATCTGTTTGTCTGTTGTATTTGATGAGTGATGAGAATTCAAGCGAGTGACTGCATGGAACATTATCATGAATTATTGAATTCTATATTTGTTGTCGGCTATTTTCTAAAAGAACTTGATCATATAAGTAATATGATCTATTTTATTCATTAGATAAATGTAAACAACAAATAAAAATTTAATTCGTTCGAAATTTTCTATAATGAAACTTATTTTAAAACAAAAGACTAAATTATACATATAAATTACCTTTTATGAATAGCCTCGAGGGAACTTCTCGTTCACCTATTCGATTGAATACTTGTTGAGATGACAATAATAAATGAGAAAAAAAAGAAATGCTTAACAGAAAGAAAAGAATTCTATATCGTTCATGTTATTCCGTATTTTTTCGGTCGGACATGCACTCAACACTCACTAGATTTCTCTTCCAGGAATCTAATTAGTTTGAACAGAAGAATAACGAGAACGAGTAAGAGTTCTTTCTCTTAGTTTTTTTGTCAATCCTTGTTATATTTAGACTCTTTCTCTGTCCTAAAGAGACTACGTGTGAATAGGATAGAGCTGATTTTTATTAGATATTCCTAAATGTGTAAAACAACCGTTTCTTAATCTTAAATACGAACAACTATAAGCATAAGATCTCATGTAAGTCGAATTTATTATCATAAGAGGCAGGAATAAAGCACTTCGTTTTTCTTTTCTCGTTCTTTTTTCTTTTTTTTTATTAATTGTTCATCGAAAAAAAAAGTTTTTGATTGTTGCTAGCACAATCGAATATGACTTTTGGGCAATCAAGTGATTTCTAGAAGGCGACAACGACGAGAGTAGCTGATTGCTTCTTTGTATAAGTGTCAGAACAGAGAGGCGATGAGAGACAGAGAGCAGGCAGGCTAGAGAAAATGAATACACTTACGAGTAATGCTATTTATAGAAAATAAGAGATCTATGTATACAAAGACCACGTATTACAAAACGAGTGAGTCGTTTTTTTTTGTTGTTGCGGGCATCAATACTCATGATTGTCTTCAATCTAAAAGTGTCTCACGCAACTATAACGTCAATAAAGAGTTTAGAAACTTTTACACATTCCATTGGGAGAAAATAGCTCGATGCACCCATAAAAAAAAGACATCATTGTTCACTTCGTTCACTTTCTTATCACTCATGATTGGTTGCTACTTCATCACTCAATTTAACGAGCGCATACAAAATGACGATAATGTTCATTCGTGGAAGAACGGTATTATCTAGGCCTTCGTTTCATTACTCTGTTCTTTTCCTTAGATAGAACATGTCAAACAATTGTCGTGTTCTATTCGCATAATTGTATGATGGATGTTAGTGGTTGTATGTGTCTGTTTATTGCGCATATGTATTGTAATACAACAGATAAAACATATCTCATTTTTTTAGTCGTTCCGTATATTCTAGCTCTTATTCTACTATCAATATATTGTTTTTCTTTTGCTTGTCACCCGTATTTTCATATAAGTGTAGGTCAAAAACAAAGGAGATTGTTATTAATTTTTGTTTATTTTTGGATAGACAAAATCTTGATCTTAACAAAGAATTAAACGACAAAGTGGCGGAAGGAAGAACATTAGGTAATATTGGCAATGTCAATTATTTATTACAAGATTACTCAACATCGATTGAGTATCTTGATAAAGTATGAAACAATTCATGAATATATATATTTCATTGGATAATTTATTTTGTTTTTGTTTTTAAATAGCGTTTGGCTATTGCAAAAGAATGTAATGATCGAGCAGGTCAACGTCGTGCACATGGCAATCTTGGCAATGCTTATTTATATTTAGAAGATTTCGATAAAGCTCTTAATCATTATAGGTATTTGAATTTAATATTTCAAAAAAAGAACATGAATTGACATTTTTTTTAAATTTTCTTAATATAAAGAGAAGCAATGAATATTGGTGAATTAATGAATGATGAATCATTTATGGCACGTATGAATTTTACAATTGGGCGTGTTTATTCTTTAAAACATGATTATGAAACAGCAATCTATTTTCATGAAAAACATTTAAATTTAGCTCGACAATTAGAAGATTCAATAGGCCAATGTCGTGCTTATTATGTTTTAAGTCAATTAAATGAAAACATTAATCATCTTGATAAATCTAAAAAATATGAAAGTCTCTATAAAGCTCTTGCACGAGAAGTAAGAATTCATTTTAAATTTTCTTTCTTTTTTTTAAAATTATATATTCAATTTAGATTGATGAACCAACAGAAGATACGATTTCAATGTCAACAAGATCTGGACCAACAAATACTTTGCTCAAAGTTTGTTTTTTCTTTTGAGTTCTTTATTATTTTTTTTTTCGTTTGTTTTTTTAGAATTTACGCACTGATTCAATTAGTATAAGTCTATCGGAAGGTGCTGGTACAAATAATGCTTCCTCATCTCATAGTCCACATTCAGCACATTCAAATGCAAGTGTTAATAGTAGTACAAATGATGTACGTTCATATACTGGTTCACATAATATTGCAACAAATGAAAAATCCATGTCAAATAAAAGTAAAAAAAGTAAACTAAATTCTTATAGTTTAAAAACAAATTTAATGCATCATCTTGGAAAAAAATCACCAACAACACCAAGGAAAGAAGTAAAAAAGCAATATCAATGAAACGACTAAACGTTTTAAACATAATGACTTTTTTAGTCTTTACCAGCTGATCATGATGAATTAGTTGAACTTGTGTGTCGTATGCAAAAATCACGTTTTGAAGATCAACGTTGTGATTTTAAAACAACAACTCATGAAACTTCAAATGCATTACGTGGACATCGTAAGCATTAAATCTTCTCTTTTGTTTTTATTATTTCTTCCTATTAAACAATACGAATGATTATAAAATATTCTTTTCTTATAATTATCGGATTTATAGAGTTATTTTCTATTGTTTAAATGCAAAATCTAAGCGGAAATGAAAAGATTTAGAGAAAACAATACAACAGGAAATCATTTTATAAGTATTAGAGCGCTTCAAGTCGTATTTTCTGACCCGCTCGAACTGTACTTTGATACTCTTAATGAAATTTTCTAATCGGATTAGCATACTCATCCGGAAAATGCGAGATACTTTTTTCCGGTTTTTTTTGTTTTCAGTGACAAGTGTACCCTACACATTTTTCATACAACTAGAACCTATCGGATTCAAAATTTTCACATCGAAGACTCACCGATCGGCTCAGGTTCAAAATTTTCATATCCGGCAACAATCAAATGGACTCAAATCCAAAATTTTCGTATCCGAAATCAATTCAGGGGACTTGGATTCAAAATTTTCGAATCTCGTAGGGGCTCAAGTTCCTAAATTTTGGATCCGGTATCAACCGGATGAGCTCTAATGAGTAGTCAATTATAAAATGTTTACATACTGACTTCGAATTTCATGGATTCTTAACAAAATCTATATACTGTCTTATAATAAATATAAGATTTAAAATTATGAAAAGATTTTATTAATAAAATTTCTCTTAAAATAGGTCCAAGTGCTCAACTTGAAGATATATTAAATACAGTAGATCGTTTACAACGATTTCGTCTTAATGATCAACGAACAACTCTTCCATCAACAATTAATCATGATAATAATAATAATAATACTTCAACAACGCATGAAAGTCTTTCACAAATGAATGAACAATTTTTTGATCAACTATCTAAATGTCAAGTTCGTGTATACATTGTGTTTTTTTTTTCTTTATGAAAAGGAAAGAGGAAATTAATTTTCTTATCATAGGATTCTCGTCTTGATGATCAACGTGCTGTACTTATACCGATACATAATCATAATACATCTAATGATAATTCATCAACAAGACCAACATCTGCATCATCAGCAACAACAACAACAACAATAGAATCACTATCTAAAGATTCATCGAATGAATCAACATCTAAAACTTTACCAGATGACGATTTCTTTTCACTTCTTAATCGTTTACAATCACGTCGTATTGATCAACAACGAACATGTTTACCATCAACAATGAATGCAAATTCTCCACTTACATCGCCGACTTCTAGTAGTACACCATCAAAACGAACCCGGGTAAAACAATAAATATGTATTGATTATGAACAAATATAACATTTTCTTTCCTAAGAATTCTTATTTACTTTCTTTAATTATCTTTTTTTTTGTTCTGTTTATTTTGTTTGTTTGTCTATTCCTATCTATAGCTACTATTTTTAAAAGAATTGTATCATAGAAATGCAAATACAAAGAAAAAAAATAAATCATTTTACAGAAATTTAATGAATTCTTTATATATATATGTTTTTTCCTATAGAGTAAATCTTCAAATTTTACGAGGACATTCATCTTTTCAATCTAAATTTAGAATATAGATAAAAATAATTTTTTATTAATGTTTACCTCACGCGATATTTGGGAATCATAGAGAATGCATATCCGTTTAGCAAGTAACCAGGAATTTCCGACCGTGACAAAAAAAGAAAAATAATACTTTTTCTCCCATTAAAAAAACAGAACCTCCGTATAAAATTGAAAATGCATGTAGCTAATTAAAGGTACTTTTAAAAAGAAAAAAAACGTCTACTCACGCAACAGTGCCTGTTAAATTATGGCTTAAATAATGACATAAACAAACAGATATACATTGTGAAAATATGTCTATAATTAACTATTAATTGCAGAGTACTTCATCATAGTTTGACATAATTAAACATGAATAATAATTATTTATGTCGTATAAAAATCTCTTTCATAGTTTATTAATAGATATGTCTCTATCTTTTTTAATACAAAAATATAAGACTAACGTATTTTTTATTTGTTTTTTTTTTCTATGATACAAAGTATTTAACTCAAAGGCAAATTGTAATTTGAATATCTAATGAAGTTTTCTGTCGAAATTCAATCATTACCGAAATTTCATAGAGATCATGAGGGGAGAGTTTCGGAAAAAAATTCTGAATAAGATGAGGGGTTACCGTATTTCCTACAACCTTCCGTTAGAAAGTTATAAGTTACTCAAAACCCAATTTTTTTTGTAGAGCTTCTAACTTTTTAAAGGAAGGCCGTAGGGCACGTAATAACCTCTAATCGTATCCAAAATTATGTAGTACTCTTAAATACTATTTTTCACAAAATCTTCTATGACCACAAAACTACTATATATGATTATCCAGAAGCCTTCCTCTCATAGTTCATCGATGAAACTTCATTAATAAATTCATTTGATAGAGAGATCTTCATTAGCTATTCAAATCACTATTTGACTTTCAGTTAAGTACTTAGTTATCTTAATGCGTTGATCGTATATTTTTTTATCAATACCGCAAGTTAATTTATATTATAAGTGATCTTTTTATATTCTAATAAAAGTATTACTGATTCTAAATTATTGTTTGCAAGATTACAATATAAGATTCGATTTTTTTCATTTATTTAATTCTGATAATTTATGTTGATTATAATTTAATATAGGAATAGAATTTCGATTATATTCATTCATCGTCAATACATTTGTTTTGAACACTTCATGATTTTATATTTTGATTGAATGATTTCCGTCAATACAAAAATAGAATTACTAACATAGTCTTTTCTATCAATAAATCATTCGATCATTACAATAAAAGAATTTCGTAAAATATAAATTTTATTTTTCTACTATTGAATAATATTTGTAGATATTGTAATTATATACAATGTTTATTTTGAATAATAAATTCAATAAAAATACATAGATTTATTTTAGTTTTTATTCAATATATTTCTTGTTTATTCAGCTTATGTGATATAATAGTTAATTGTATATAGATCAAAGATTTTTGGAATTGTTCTGCATAACTTAATGCAACATCACGCGAATCTCTATGGAGCGTCTGTTGCATTATCTCATGATTCAAAGCAGGCTAAAAGACCATTGAACAAATAAATGATTTTGCTCTTTTTTAATTTATTCACCGAGTACAAAACACAAAGAAATAAACGTGCGAAGTGCGTTGGCGTAAGATAGAATCTGGCACACTCGCATGACTTTCAGATATAAACTTATTTGATTATTATTAATAATATTATACAGATGCATTATGACACCTTTATTGTTTTTGATTCTATCTAATTCAATTAAATATATGATATAGGTTTTTAACACAAAACAAAGATTGTGTAGAGTTTGATAACAATGTACTGATTTAATTTGACGAGTAATGTTATTATGATAGTGTTTTGCATTATTCGACTGCGGAGTAAATAATTTAAAAAAAAATACTAGTGCTTTGATGAAAATTGCTTTAAAGCTATATAAAAATGTTAGATGATTTTGTTGAATGTAAAAATTCAGATACTATTCAATGATTTTTGTAAAGTACAATTTTAAATACAATATTATTATAAATAAAGTTATATTTATTGATGTTACTTTTATTTCAATAGGTTTTATTTTTGTTCTATTCAAATAGTATTCAGTTGAATTAATAAATAACTGCAATAGAAAAACGAAAAAGAAAAAAATATTTTTCTTTCAATAATGCATAGCATGATACATAGAACACCTGTGGTTTTCGAGTGTCAACTGATTGTAAAATATACTTTTCATAGCAACATAAACAGATAGAATAAAAAATGTTAGAACGAAACGCAGCGATTGTTTTTGCAATAGCTGGTATTGTAGCTGTTCTCGGTTTTATTGGTGGGGTTGCACCAGGAATTTATATTAAAAGTTAGTTTATTATTATTTTTAATTATATATATGTCGAAAATGCTTTTAAAAACTAACTAAGATGGAGTCAGTTGACTTTTTTTTTATCTTTCAAGCACCCCTGAGACTTTTATTGTGCACAACTTGCTTTTCAGTCCAAACTATGTTCATCATGTATATTATAATGAGCTATAAATACCCTGAAAAGAGCTCGAGCTAATAGCTTATTACTATCGACGCACTGTAATTTTTAGTACAATACTGTGATGTCCTTCAAGAACGTTACGAAAACTGAATTTCTAATTTCGACATGAAACTTAGTACAAAGACAGGGCTTAATGAGAATAGTTTATTGTAAAAGTTTCAGATCTTTTGATTACTTCTCTTCTAAGATACAGCTATGATAAAAGTATGTTTTTCACCCTGTTCATATACAACTTCAGATTCTGATTTTCTTATTTGAGAATAGGTGCAATCAAAAAATCTGCAACTTTTATGATGAGCTATCGTTGTTAAGGTCTGACTCTGTGTAAAATTTTGATTCGAAATTCAGCTTTCTTGAAGAAGAACACGGTATTCTGCTAAGAGTACAGTACTTCGACAGCAGTAAACTATTAATCTGAACTCTTTTCAGAGTATTCATAACACATTAGAACCTACATGAGGAACATAGTCCCGGCTCAAAAAATGATTCGACACTTAGAAACGTTCCCTCGTGAGCTGTTCACTATAAGAGTCTCGCGAGCTCTTGGAAGAGGACTTCTCAGCCTCGACACATACTCTAGTTAATTGCACGTAGAAAACTTTTAACGAATTGAAAATTATTTAGTTTCGATTAGTATATGACTTTTTTATCCTTCAACATTTTAAAGTCAACTCCAATTAGCGTTCGTCAGATTCGGTCGAACCGTACTTTAATACTCTGAATGAAGTTTTCTAATCGGAATTGGACAGTCACCCTAAAAGTACAAAATACCTTTTTCCAACTTTCTGTATTCGGTGGCTAGTGCATCCTGCACATTTCTCAGACAATTAGAGTCCAGCAGGTTTCAAATTGTCGAACGTAGACTCATCTGGGACCAATTCGACCGACTCTAACTCCGTCACATATATAATATTCATTATTAATTAATAGGTTATGGATTATTTGGTATTGGCTTGGGTTTACTTCTATCCATTATTATTCTTTTGATTATTACAACGTTTATATTTGAATATCAGGTTTGATCATTTAAAAATCTAGATGATTTGTTTATTTTGAATTTAGAATAAAAATCAAATCATTTCAACTTCTTCGATACAAATTACTATCTTTAGTAAAAGGTAAAAAATAAAAATATTCATTCATTTTTATTCTATAATATTATGAAAGATTATCAAGAAACGAAAAAATCTTGCTTACTTTTACTGATGCTTTGCTTTTTACTGTTGGTACTTTTCTTGGTGTACTCTGTGAATTATTACTTAAAGCTTTGAATTCATGTAAGTAACAAGTATGACTTTTTCATTTCAACTAATAAAAAAAAATTATTTCTTGTCGTTTAGCATTAGCTGTTCATATTGTTATTGGAGCTATATTCATTTTAGCTTTACTAATACTTTTCATCATTATTTTAATACTAGGATTGAAAGATGCTAGAAAATCGACAATAAATATTAGTGAGCAAAATCAAGATTCTAGAAGATCATCAATAGAAATTAGTGAACAAAATCAAACATTTGTTGAACCAAATAGATCTTCAAAAGTACCAACTAAATCACAAAATGGACCACAAAATACAGCTGCTAGGGCTAATCGTTCACGTTATTTAGACAATACTTTGAAATCTTCATGGCAAACTTCTTCTTCTAATGATTTCACAACATATTCAAATAATACTTTTCATACTACAAAACCACAAACAACGATACAAAGAGAATATCAAAAATTACTTCATTCATCACCACAATTTTATATTAATGATAAAGTTTACGTTAATGATAAAGATATTGCACAGATCATTAAAGATGAAGGTAAATTAACGAAATGAAATTTAATTCTTTGACATTTAATTTAGGTTTTGGCAATTATCAAATTCAATACCTTGATAATGGTCTAATTGAATTTAGAAATGTTGCAGAACTTCGAAAAGCATTGCCTTTAATTACTTGAATATAATCTATGTATCGAGAGATTTTCTTTTTCTTTTTCTTACTACGTGTGTGTGTATTTTTTTTTTTTTTTTTGGAATAAAGAAGACAATGATCATCAGCATAATCATCACGACAATACAGTGTGTCATGCGAATACAAATCAAAAAAAAACAAATGACAGTACAAAAGAAATGAAGAACATCAAAAAATCGAAGAAAAAAAAAAGATGAGAAGATACCTGAACAAAGAAAATGAATATACATAAAATTAACTTCAGTGTTTATCAATTTATGATTTCTTTGAATCGGTTGTTTTGTCTGATTTTTTCATTATTGGTAATGATTCACCATCAGATGATGAAGATGACAATTTTTCTTTATCACTTTTTCCTTTAGTTGATTTTTTTTCGATCGATTTTGTAGTGGCAACAGGCGATTTTGAAAGACCAGTTGTTTTCTTTTTCACTACTCTTTTGCGACTTGATGATGTTTTTTTTATTTCATTCTAATATAATAACAGATGATATTAAGAATCTCAATTCAACTTTTTTGTTTTCCTTTCTCTCAAAGACTTCTAAGGGTCTTTTTAGCAAAAACTTTTTCAATATATGAGAAAAGTGCATTGATAAAGCTAAGGAAAATACGAACTAAGTAATGAATGTTTCTATTCAACAAGAAAATTTAATCAATACTAACATCTCCTTGTTTTGAAGAAGCCGATGATGAAGATCGTCGAGTTTTAGGTTTTGAGGCTTCATCATTATATGAAGCCCAAGCAACTAAAGCATTAGTATATTGTTGTTTTTCTTCTTGATGAAGGTCTTCAAATTGCTACAAATATTTTTAAAATATACATAGGAAATAAGAAAAACAAAACTTTACTTGTTTATCTTGTACAGTCATTTGTGACCATCGTTGAGCTACTCCTTTCATAAAATCCTAAATATAATAAGATGTTTATTTTTACATTAAAAACACGAAAATTCATACACCCAAATCAGCATTGCCACGATCAAGTGATGACATAAAATGAACAAATGCTGTACGTGGTTTTTTAGTTGGTAATTGTTGAATACTCTAAATAAATTGACATATTATATAGATGAATTCATTGATTAATACAAACTTTTTTAACACGATTCTCAATTCTTCTAGCCTTTTTATCGGTATCCAATTTTTGTAAATCAGTCGCTGATAAACGATTTCTTTCTTTTTCATAAATAGCTTTTTCATCTTGTGATAATTTTACGTAAGTCTTAAAAAAAAAAAAATCAAAGAATGGAAGGTTATAAGATTGTAAATCGACCCATAGAACTTTTTTCGTTAGAATCCTTACTATCTTATATCAAATGAAAGATCATATTGAGAAATCTCTTCAGTAGCAAGAGTAAACATCACTATTCTTTTAGCATTGAAAGCTTCTTACGTTTGCTATAGAACCCATAAGTAAAAGTTCAAATATCAATGAGAGTAGACACCTGAAAGAAGCACATACTATCATCAAAATGCCGATTGGGGCTAAAAATCAATAGTATTTCTAGTAATTGTTGTCCAATGATATTCAAAACAAAGAATTCAACATCAGAATCGTGCTTATCATGAAAAACTGAGTGGATCTATGTATCTTTCGAATTAGAGCGATAACTTTTATTTTCATCGAAAAACTCGACTCGGGCCTCCCTCAAAGATATGTCAAAAAATTGTTTCATCGAAAATCTCGTTTTTTTAATGTAGGCATTATTTTCTTATGAGCTTAGTCCTGATGTTGAAGGCTGACAACTTGCTTTGTTATGGTGAAGATGATGTTTTAGACGAATTTATTTTTTGACAAATCTCAAAGGGGAACTCCGGGTGAAATTTTTGAACGAAAATGAAAGTTATCATACGAATTTCAAACATACATAGATCAAGTGAGCTATCTGTGTTGAACATGATTCTGGTGTTAGAATCTTTTATTTTAAGTACTATTAGATGATAAATACTCGAAATACTATTGATTTGTAGTCGGAATCGTTGCTTTGATGACTGTATGTAATTCTTTCAGATGTCTTCCTCCATTGATATTTGAAGTTTCACTCATAGGTTTTGTAGCTAACGTTAAGACCTCTCAGTGATAAAGAAATAGCGATGTTTGTTGTTACTATTGAAGAGATCGAAAATTCGTATTAAATTTTCCTCAATGGCTAAAGATTAATTTTGCAGGATCGTATTTCGGCTATAAAATCAGAAGCACTAAAGCAAAAAAAGATGATATTCATAGCAGTGTTAGAGGACCATACGGCCTACTAGTTGAAGTACCAAAAAATCTTTTTCTGTCATTCTCTTTATATGAATATGAAAAAATTCTCATCTTAACATGATTCTTCACTTAATATAGGATAGTAAATGTTCCAGTGGAAAAAGTTCTATGGACCAATTGATGACCTTATAACTTCCTCTCGTTTCAAAATATTCAATTCCTTATAATCATACTTGTTTTTTATCATCAGGTAAATTTCTCCATGCTTCAGAAATTTTTTTAGTTATATCAATCATTTTTAAACCTAAAATTATTCTGTAATATTTTATCTTATTTTCATAATTATTTTACCTGGATATTTTTTACTTGTTTCATTATAATTATCTTTAATAAAAAGTGCATACGGAGTACGAGCACGTAAATCACGTAATCTTGCTACTAGATGCCAACTTTCCGCAGCATGATCCGATGATGGTGTTTTTTCATTTGTTGTGAATGCTAAACGATGATCAAATCCAAAAACTGATATAAGATTATGACTGAAAATAATATATCATATTCATAAAAAATAATTCTTTTTTTTATATTCTTACTTAGCAAATAATGTTGAACCTGTTAGACGAGCAATCATATGTGTTGTACCTGTTGTCCACATTATTTTTCTTTTATTTATAGAAAACACTTCAAATGATTTAAAAGTAAAATCTTTTTTTTTGTTGTCTAAAGTTTGAGAGAAGAACAAATATAGCATTGAAAATTAATAATAATTTTTTCTGAGATTTTTTTTTTTTTTTTTTTTTTTTTTTTGTTATCGTTTACATAGACAAATAACACATTTCACAAGAAGAAAGATGAATAAACAATCAATCAATCAATGACACTAAACACACGTGTACATATATTCGTTCTCTCAAATAAAAACAACTGAATGTTTACACAAAACAAAGATATATCAATCAATTAGTTATAATCAAGAGAAAAGAAAAACAAAACATGAAATACAACTCTTATTATGACAAAAATCAAAGGTCAGTATTTATTGTTCAGTATCATTGGTTTCAATTGGAAGATTTTCTAAAAAAAGAAAACATTTTATGTATAAAATTGTAAATAAAATTTGTTTATAATATGGACAATTTTTTTTTGGTTAGCAACGTGATTTTCCAAAATAAAAATGTACATATCTCAGGACTCAGAAATTCCTTTTGGTTAATTTTTATGAAATAGATGTACATTTCAGTAACTCTAGATCAGTGGCGGAGCCAGAACTTTAGGCTAGGGAGGACTCAAAAGTCGATGACAGGGGGCTGAGCTCCCTGATTCTGCCATTGTTCTAGATGCGCTGAAAAATTCAGTCCTATGGGTCTTTGTTCTGCTAACTTATTATTGAACAAACTAGCGTTAGCAACGTGATATAAAACAGAATAAAGGCTTTCACTGTGCGCATTTCCGTTTATACCAGTGTACGACTCAAGTCGGGTTAAGCTGCGTCAAACTGGGTCAGGTCACAAAGACATCGGTGATCTCGAGTCGATTCGAACCAAAAAATGGACGAGTCAGGTCACAAAAATTTGACCCATGTCCAACACTGATTTACACACGCTGCAATTGAAAACTAGAGAGTGTGTTTTGTCAAGGACTCTTCAAGTTATAAAATCTATACGTAAAGTTTTTTCTAAACATGCTTAAGTTTGTCAAAAGATAGGGATTATTCATTATTAGCGACGTGACTGAATAAGAATGTACCAACAAAATATCTTCTTGTAACTGAATGAGAAGTGCAAAACCCAATTATGAATGAAATAAATCTTTATTAAGGGCCTCGAGATAATAGTTAAACAAAAAGTTTCGTTCTGAGACATGATAAGATCTTTGGAAAATCGGTTTTGGGAAGGAGTTTTTTCAGATTCCGATCTTCCTGAAAAATTGACTTTAGATGTAGTTCTGAGTGGTGTGGAATCTATTCTCAAATCCTTGGACTTCCCCATCATAAGTTTAGAGAGATACATTCGTTAATTTAATACTATTTAACTAATTAAGCTTAATTATTAATTATTAAACTGATTGAGTGTAAGCTGGGAGGGTCATTGCATTTCCACACATTCATGGGAACAAAATAGATTTAACATTTTCCTATCTAATAATTTAACAATTCCGGTTTGGTTCTGAGTTCCAGTTTTTTGAAACCAATGAACTTTAGTCATGTCCTGTTTTCACTAATTCTACCCATATAAGAATTTTTACCTTCAACTTTAGTTATTGATTCTTGGTCAATAGGTTTTTCTGTTTGTTTAGTTTTATCTAATTCATTCGATGATTTTGCTTCTGTTTTCATTCCAGTATTTTTCTTAGTATCATCTTCGGATTTTCGTGTTTGTGATGGTTGTTTTTCTTTAATGCCAAGTACATGTGTTAAATGATCAAATGTTGAACGAGATTCACTTCGAACACGATAAAGTGCATCGGAATAACGTTTATATTTATCTTCAAGTTCTTTAAGATCATGTTGAGTGTCTCGTAGACGTTTTTTTGTATCGGTTAATTGATCACTATAAGAACGACTACTTTTTTGTGTTGCATGTAATTCATCAGTTAATTTATCTAAATTAAAATTTATTAAATTTAAAACAGAGACTGACAAAAGAAATTTTGTTTGCACATTTGACGAGAACACTCTGTAAGTAATTTGGATAAAATTAAAGTTTGAATTATTTTCTTTTTTTGGAATTAAAATATTTTGCTTTTGATATACTTAGATTATAAATGATTAATATTTCATAGAAATTTTTTGAATAATAAGTCAATAGAAATTTTATTTCAACTTACGAATTTCTTTTTTTAATGTATCAATTTTTAATTCAAGTCCTGTTTGAATTTTATTCGACATTTCTAATTGTTTCATTGCTCGTTGATTATCAACTGATGTTATTAATTGATTTCCATTATTTGTTATTGATGAACGCAAACCAAATATAGACATATGTTGTGGTAAAAGAAGTAAGTTACCTATTAAAAGAAAAATTCAATTTGTTCAACCTCACACATATTTTTTCAAGGAAAATAATTTGTGTAAATTTTAAGTCGAAGTCTTCCGGCTCCACCTATTATATTTTAAGTGTTAGCAACGAGGATGTTCAGAGGTCAATGAATACGTTTCTCCCTAACAACCAAAAAGAGCACACATAAGAATTTTTCCCCATAGTTCCTTAGCAATCAACAAAGATACCGTACGGAATTATAAACAAGATAAGAACATTCCAAAGATTTTCTTGAAATTTACATGGCTGCAATACTTTTGCGATAATCCTAAATAGCACTGCAGAGATAAACAACCATATTCAAGACGTCAAGGATCATGAGTAGTAATGTATGGATTTATCATACCTCATCATATGATCAATATAGAAAACATGAACAAATCAAGTTATAACTTCCAGGTTCATCAATATCAGTATTTCTCGCTTTATCTAAATGCGTAATAACATATGTGTACAAAAAAAAAGTATGTATCAAACAAATCAATGATTAGAATAATCATGATTTTGCATTAAAAAAAATAACTAGCAACAAGACAAACTAAAAAACTAGAGCGTCAGTAAGAAAATTCTTTTCGCCATGCAGAAACAAATAAAACAGATCGTTTATCATTGGAAAATAACTATAGTCTATTAGAGATTTCTTACTGGCTGTAATTTTCATTAGTATAATAAAGCTAAAGAAATAAATATACGGGAGAATCAGCTGTTTTTCTTTTCGATTAGAAAAAAAAAAGAAATTTGGTTATGATCGCGGTCAAGAGACTTAGCCCAGGGCCTGGGTCCATCTTGCCATTATCTATAAAGAACACATGTGCGTTCTCAATTTTTGATCTAAAGCACCTGTATTGATAAGATTTTTCTAATTAGTTTACCTTTTGGTGAAAGTGGATCAATATCAGTTTCATTTGTTTCAATATGATTTGCGTTATCATAATCATCAATTGGCAAAGCTTTGTCAGTTAATTGGTGATATGGAACTTTTTCATTATGAGCTATACGACTAACTAACATTTTAGCCTTAAAAAAAAAAATTTATAATTAAAAAATAAAGTTTAATTGTTTTATTAAGTGTTACTTCATTTTTTGTTAATGATAAACCTGATAGTAAAAGAATTTCTTCAAGATCTTTTTCAGTTAAATAACTACAACGATTACGATCAAAAAATGTAAATGCAAGTAATAATTCAGGATGAATTGTACGTTGACGAGTTTGTGCAATAGTTAATGTTGATTTCTGTTCATCATTTGGACTTTTTTCCATTGTTTCTTCTTGTGTTGATTTTTTTCGTTGAGATGATGAATCTTCCTAAATACATAATAAATTGTAGAATATAAACAATTTTCTCTTTTAGAACAAAAAGAAAAAGAATTTTATTTACTTCACTTGTGGATCGTTTACGTTTTTTCTCATTTTCTTCTGTATTTAAATCAAGACCAGGAAGAATAACATCATCATTACTTGTTATCATTGATTCAATTTGTTCTTCTTTATTATCAATTTTTGTTTCATTTTGTTCTTGTTGATCATCCTTATGTTCAGTAGTTGTTGTTTCAGTTTCAATATTTGTATCTTTTACTTCTAAACAACTATATAATGATCGATAAATATGATAAGAATAATCACGCATAAGCATTTCATTAAAAGCTTCAGAGAAAAGATATAACTAAAATAAAGAAAAAATTTCATTTAAGTGAAAACTTTTTTTTTTTCTAAATTTATATTATTTATTACTTCGAAGCATTTTTCTTTGATTGTGTCTTTATTTGCATAATTAAGCAAATAATGAAGAGATACAATACGACAATCAAATTTATCTCCTTTAGCTATTGTTGGATGAACAAGTATTGTGCGATGTGATGGAAGTTGATATTTGGCTTCAATTTCTTTACGTAGTTTATCAATATCAGCTTGTGTATGTTCTTTTGTTTCAATTTTAGTTGTATTTGATCCAGTTTCAGTTGGAGTTGTTGAAGATTGTTGTTCATCATTATTATCAGCAGATGATTCCGGTTTTTCTTCATCAATCTAAATAAAATATAGAATTAATTATTGTGATAAATGAATTAAATTAACGTGCTAGTAATTTGATACTTAAACGAAGCCTTTTATTTCATGTTTGTATAGAGTTACATTAAAAAATGATGCTTTTGATGTGTTCATACGATACTTTTGTAGTAAAATTAACTTAAAAAGCTTCTGTCACAATCCATGTGAGATTAAAATGACAAATAGGATGTTTCTGATGCTGTTATTTACAGAGAAATTATTTTTATTCTATTTTTTTTCCGAATATATTTCTTTATCATCGTTTTATTTAATTTTCGAAAGAAATAAAAAAGTTGTTCATATACATTATAACGAGATATGATTGATATATGGCCTATCATCGTATATTAGCAACGTCTGTTATGTTTTCATCGCCATGTCTGTCAGAGCCTGTGGAAGATCTAAAATATTTATTCCAATATGTCAACACTTGTTTTAGATCGTACTTCATAATATTGTTGAGAAAGTCGTGTATTTCGAATTGATAGAAAAATGGCATAAATATGGACTTATATTCAAAGTCTTTAAATATAATAACTTGAATTTGCGCAGATGTCCGCTTCTGGTTTCAATGATTTTTTTCCTATAGATACTACATATCGTTTTAATAAAAAGGTCTAAAAGAATTTCGGCTTCTATTAACATTTAACTAATCTATTGAATTTTAATTAGAAACTGTGCGCATATAGAGAACTTAACTAGACTAGCTTCCGTAAAAAATTCAAAGTTTTTCAACAAAGTTTATCCAAAATATAAAGCATTCAAAACTTCGGAAATTTTTTTATGGACATCAGTTCAGTTGAGTTCTTTATATGCGCAATGGTTCACGTCAAAATTTAAAAATATGAGTTTTTCAAAACTCTGGAGTCTCTCCAGATGTCAAAGTGCTTTTGATCGAGACGATGTTTATTTGACGAACAATAGAAAATTCTAAAATGCTTTGATTTTCTGAGTCTTCTATGTTAACACAGCGAAATTTTACTGTATTGTTCAATCAAAAGCTGTGGTCTCCTCTAGTTACTTCCTATCCTGAGATATACAATATTCAAAATTCTATTGAGACCTTTGGACATGCAAAGTTTCAAGTGGAAATTCAAAATTCGCTTTTTCGGCTGAATTATCTCAGTCGCAAAAACAATTTGACACCTGGAGAGACTTTCTCATTAGGAAAATCTCAATAGGAATGCAAATCCGTTTCGAGTTTTTATTAGAATACTATGTAGTATTCATAGACAAAGAATCATTGAAATTGAAAGGGTACATTTGAGGAGGTTTCCTCATCTAGTCGAAATTCAGTTTTAAATATTGAGTTTAGCATTCGATGCTGATTTAAATATGCTGTTTGTTTCTTTCAGAGATTAAGTTCTGATGGTCAAAATTGATTTTCTCATTTTTATACATTATAAAAAGTATCGTTTGAATATGTTAAAAGCAATACTTTTTCGAGGTAGCTCTATCCAACCATGTCTAAAAAATAATTTCGAATTACCAACATTTTAAAATTCTTACTCTTTCTTGTTGAATATTTTTTGCTAAACGTTTTTTTAAGTCGCTTTTTAAACCAGTAACATGTTGTCCACGTGCTTTTAATTCTGCTTTAAGATCAATAACCTACAAATGTCAACAAATAGAAAAAAAAAGTAAAATCGAAAAAAAAAAAACAAAATTATACACGAAGATTTTCAATCTCAATAGATGAATGATGAGATGCACTACGTGTTTCAATATCATGATCCTAAAATACGATAGAAAAAAAACATGCTTTATTCAAAATATAAAATAAATTTGAAAAAAAAAGGAAAAGGGCAGAAAGATAGATATAGAATTTGAAATTGTTGTCTTGAACGCAAGAAAGAATAAAGAAGGAAAAGAAAAGAGATCAACGAATATATATGTACGGGTATGTTGTCTTCATTGAGTTCTTCAGCAATTTCTTCATCACATGCTTGTTTGTACATTGATATTGTTTCTTCCCATTCGAGGCTTGATGGCATGCAGGCAGCAGCAATATCTGGCAGGAAAACGATGATATTTTCAACACGACTCTCAATCAGACGGCCTTTGTGTATTTCTTCCGGACGATGATAGCGCACCTCCAGGTAACGGCACCTAGGATGAGGTACACATTTTGATGATCATAATTTAATGATAGATATTATCAACAATGAAATTTTCCACATAGAAAAAAAAGAAATTTAAAAAACAAGACTAATCTTGATGTTCATATATATATATATATATTATTCCTCATCGAAGATAACGTGGAATAATAATAATAATAATAATAGAATAAGATACAAAAAAGAAAAATTCATTATATATAAATATTTAAAATATTCTTTAACTATCTACATACCATTGAATACATTTGCTTAAATCAATGCCAGTTTGTGCTTGAACACAACGAATAGCTGTACGTATTAATACTTGAGGATCATTTTCAGGATTTGAACCATCAAGTGATGGAGACCATGGACCACCTAATGGAAAATATTCATTTTGATAACGAACACCAACAAGAAATTTAATTAATTTTGTTGGATGTTCTAAATCATCTGGATTAATTGTTAATGTTTTTCCATTTTCATTATTAATTAAACATGAACGAGATATTAATGTTTGAATATCGGGTGATGACATTAACATTACCTTAAAGAAATCATTTTAGAAAATTTTTGTTTGAGACCATCACAAATTTCAAATTGTTACTAAATCTTTGATCTATCAGAAATTAGTAATTTGATTTCTATGTATAATTGAAAACTGTCATCAGAAAAAGGCAAATGTCAGACATAAGATACAAGAAAGGCCATTTCGCTGATATTAGTATTTTTTTCTATAACGGTAACAGCAACTATTCATTGCACTCAGTCACGTACTCTTACGATCACAAGGCTGTTGGTCGAAAAAAGAAAAGTAATAGGAGGACTGGAAATTTGACAGAAAGCGATGACCGAACGAGGGCAAAACGAAACCTATTGTGATCCGATCTACCATAGGTCGTCTATTTCTCAGTTCTATGCACCTTGCAACAACATTTTTTTGCTAGAGAAAAACAACTACTATTTCAAAATTCAGTTTCTGTCCAAAGCTATAAAGAATCAGAGGAAAGTAGGATATTTGGGATAAAGCCCCTAATCGAGAGCCCTGCTCATACTTCTTATACTAAAGATACAGAATGTCTTATTAGTTGAAATTTTCGATATTTTTTCTTTTGACTTCAAAACAGTAAATTCCTGATTTCTTAGCTATTTTTGAAATTATAAAATTCAACTTTATGATAATATTGACATATAGATTTCAAAATTAGTATCAATTTAAGTTTCATTGGTACTCGTTAAATTTAATAAAAAACATACTCGAACATTCCATGTATAATTTACATCAGGTGGATCAATAATTGATACATTATCATTAAATAAACGTGGGACATTTTTATTAAATACATGAAATGAACACGGTGTTATAAATTTTAATGGATGATCAAGTGGTATTGCTTGATGCCATGAATATGATGCATGATAAAAATCCGATGGAATATGTAAACGTGTATAACGTGAACGTATTTGAGTAAGATTTAATTCCGAACTAAAAATAAATTAAATTTCTTTTTGTTTCATGAAATTTATTTATTATAAATAAAGGAAAAAATAATTTTACCAATCAAGTGATGCTTTTGGTAATGTACAAGTATATTTTGGTGGTGGTGCCCGAGAACTACGTTTAGGTGTCATCACTTTATTTGTACGTGAACGACTACGTCTTACTGGACTTGAACGACGTCGTTCATTAATTGAACTATTATTCATTGGTCCATGTCGATCACGATTTTGATTATTATTATTATACTGATGATGATGATCAATGTTATTATTATTATTATTTGGTAATGGTCGTTTAACATTTGATGGTTGATTTCGATTTTGGTTACGATTCATATATGAATCAGTATTACGTGACATTTGTTGTGGTCCTCCTGTTGGTCGTGCTAAATAAAAAAATACGAATTGCAAATGAAAAAGATTTAATTTAATTTATTACAAGGTCGTCGCGTATCAGTCGGTGTTTGAACTGATCGAACCTCAAATCCATAATATTTATAAGGCGTTTGAGTACCAAAACCTTCAGCTGGTTTCATTTGACAAACAACGCGATCACCAACACGTGGTAATGGACCAGATACCGTACTAAAATTTGAACTTATAAAATAAATTATATCAGAAAGAAGAATATTTTTTACTTTAATTTGAATGAAATTTCATTATCAATAACACCAAAATCTCGATACATATTTGATACAGTACCGGTATATGGTAAACTTTTTGTTGCTGATGAATAATTAGCCGATGGCATCATTGATGAACCCTTAAAAACCACAAATAAATATTAATAAAACGCATTTTTATTTATTTTTCTTTCTTACTGGATTCATTACCGAATACATAGCATTAGGATTTGTTTGATAATTCATTGGTGCTAAACCCATTTGATTTCCAGGTACACCTTGTGGAGGTATAACAAATGATGAAAATGAATCTGTTGATGATGTATAACGACGATCGCCAGAAGCACCACCACCACCACCGTCGCCACGATGCCATGTTCCTTTGAACGCCATAGATACGTACAAAACGAGAAAAAGTTTCAAATAAAATCTAAAATGAAATGAACATCTCTCATAATTACTATCATAAACATTATCATGGAACAAAAAACAGACATGATAAATAAACAAAATAAATAAATAGATCGCCTTTCTAATATACGATTGGGTAAGTTAAAATGTACGATAGAGATCGTTAGTAGTCGTTGATAATTTGTTTTACATAATGCGATGAAAAAAATGTTAACACCAACGTATCTTTTATTGTTCTATAATCTTAAGCAATTAGCTCAAGTTCAGATAGTGATTTTAATAACCAATGAAGTTTTCTACTTATCTATCGTATACGAAATGAATTGTGACGGTAAGATATCTAAAAACACTGAACACGGTAGTTTTCAGATCCCAGAAAACTTTTTTTAATAATGCTATTTTAGACAGCACCAAATGAGGAATCATTGCATCCTCTCCGATCTTCCCTTAGAAAGTTAAAAGCGTCACATAAATCGAAAAAAGGACCTTTTTTGATGAATTCCACTATTTTACGGTTTCTGTGATGCTTTTAACTTTTTAAGAGAAGATCGTAGAAAATGCGGTGATCTCTCATTTTATACTCTCTCTATTGGTATTGTTAAAAAAAATAGCCTGCTGCGACCTAAAAACTACCGTTGCCGATTTTTTTTACAAACGTTACCATTATAGTTCATTTAGTATAAGATACATTCAATAGAATACTTCATTGGATATTAAAGCCAGCATCTGAATTCGAACTATATGCTTGACCTTATAGAGAAATCAAAAAAATACGTTGTTGTTAAATTTTTTTTCACCATCTTAGATAACCATCTTTTTTTAATTTGAAGATAGGAACAAAGAAGTGTTAAAATATTATTAACTAAAGATTTATTTCATGTAAAAACACCAAATTAAATCATTATTAGATATATAAGAAAATGTATATGTACTGCTCTTATCTAATAGATGGTTTTGAAGTTGTACTTACTAATTATGGTACTTCGCTTCAATCAATTTGACAACTAGGTAAAAAAAAATCGGATTGATGAAATTATACTTGGCTATGATACTTTACAAAATAGACTAAATCATCATCAATGTTCGATATTGTATTTTCGTCGTATGTAAATAACAAATATTATTTTTATTGTGCCAGAGATCGGGTAACAAATCGAATAAAGAATGCTTGCTCTAAATAAGATGGTACTTGTCTAAAAAAAAATCGATATTGTTTATTTTAAAAATAAAAATGATTTCCTAAGAAACGTTCATTTTTATCTATCAAATGTATATTGACCAATGATCATTATTTGCTAATTGAATTTCATGCAACAACAACAGTTCCAAAACCAATAAAAATGACTGATCATGCCTGTTTTAAATCATAGTGGAAAGGTAGATATTTATATTTAATATACGAGAAGTTTCTTTTTTGTTTTTCTTTTTCTTTTGTTCGACAAGTAGATCGATATTCGATTACTAGTTAATAGTATCAACGAGTCAAGTGACTCTGTTACATAAAGAACATATTCTTGCTGATGAGTTTTCTTTTATCATCAATGAGTTTTATAATTGATTGCTTTTGTATGTTTAGATCAGTTTGCATCAGTGAAAAACATATTAAATGACTTTCGAAAATTGATTCATATATGGAATCCTATTCGTCAAAGTGTTATATGATTATAATGCTTGATGTTTATTATTGAAGGTGTCGAAAACAAATTCTTTTTTTTTGCAAGTGAGTTTAGAATTTTTTTTGAAGGATAAAACGAGACCATCATTATTTTACATAACATTTGTTCATGAAAAAAGTGGTCAAGTAATCAGTACGGAATCAAAACACAAAAAAGCCTTCAATTTTATACAGGAATTTATCTAATTGATGTGAAAGGATGCATTCGAGCCATATATAATAAATACAGAGAATTTTGTTTGGAAACATAAGTAAACTGATACTGTTAATAATCAAGTACATAACATTTGTCTAATTATTTTTTATTATTATTCAAATACTCTTACCTTTCTGTATAGTGATGTTCATCTGATTCGTATGGATAATTTAATTTTTCTTCGATAAAGCCAAGTTCGTAGAAATTAAAAATATCATACACTAGGTTTCTTTGAGGAAAACAATTAAGTGATTTTTAATAATTGAAAAAATAATGTGAAAAAACTTTCAAGTGATGTTTGTTCGGGATATTTATTTATTTATCGTTGTTATTTGTGAAAAATAAATAATGAAAATAAAAAAAGCACACATTATTAGAAAACAATGATAGATAGCATTCCAGGTCGATCATTCCGATCGTCGGAAACGGCGTCTTATCTGGTCTGAAGCGGCTATATAACAAACAACAAATTACTGCATTAATTTTGACATTATTTCGTCGTAATCCGTTATACCATTTTACGAGCTGTTTTTATCGCTAGAAAACACCCATCGTTTTTCACCCAGTGTTACTTCCGTAATCTGGTATGACGAATTGTGTTACCGTTTTATTGAGCCTATCTATACTTTTTAACAATACATGCTTTTTTATTTTCACTTAATGCAGTTGGAATAAATCAGCACCAATAATGTTCATTAGAAAAGATTGATACCGTTGCAATGAATCATTTAATCTGACTTGTAACTAAAATATATCAAAACATAATTTTAAGTTTACTCAAAATTAGTGCAGATGACGATAAGCAGGATGAAATCACTCTTCTTTTCTCTATGTATTGATGAATCCTATACCTTTCAATATATAACTTATTATCATAAAGAATTCTTCACATCGATATGCTATTTTTATTTCATTAATCATAATGAATACTTTACTTTTTTGCAACATCCCAATGATTATCAAGATTTAAGCTAACGTGAGGGGCAAAATTTTAAGGCACTTTTTGTTTTTCGGTTTCTCCATCAAAGACCGGTTTTAATGATCATCCAAATAGTGATTTCGATAGCCCCTCAAACCAGCTACAAATCTATTCCATCAAAAACATCAACGGTCAACCGGTTCATTTTTTATGACAGAAACTATTTTTGTCCAGCGGACAAAATTTTAAGGTGCTTTTTGTATTTGATCGATTTTGGTTTTGTCGAAGCACATAAAATGTTTCAAAAATATATCATTAGATCCAGAATTGAACGGGCTACATTTTCGTATACAAAGTTTTGAAAAACTATTGGCTATAATAATTGAATATTAATAATAATTAATTATTATTAATTACCAGTTATAGATTAATCTTCTCATCATTTTTGATTTTGAAGTACATCAGAAGAAAGAGTATTAAAAAATAAACAAAACCGTGTATTTTTTGTTTTACAACGACCGGACTTAACGGAATTCCTTAAGGGCTCTTTTAGAATTTAATTAATATTGTATTAATAATTAAGAAAATTAAGTGTTAATGGGAAGTTTAAAAACTCTGAAAAACAGTCTATTTTGTAGAGCAGAGTTTGTTCTGTTAAATAAGACCCAGTACCCTTTTTTTACAATCTGCTATTCATGAGATGTAGAGCGTTGAAAATAGTTTAGCCATAACAAGGCGAAAAATAGCTAAAAATTATCGCTGGAATTACTGATAAATATTAGAAACGTTGTCCAACTTGAAGATTGCGCCGCAAAAAAAAGGCGCTAGATCTCATTCAATAGAACAAACTCTGCTCTACAAAATAGACTGTTTTTCAGAGTTTTGAAACTTCCTATTAACACTTAATTTTCTTAATTATTAATACAATATTAATTAAATTCTAAAAGAGCCCTTAAGGAATTCCGTTAAGTCCGGTCGTTGTAAAACAAAAAATACACGGTTTTGTTTAGTTTTTAATACTCTTTCTTCTGATGTACTTCAAAATCAAAAATGATGAGAAGATTAATCTATAACTGGTAATTAATAATAATTAATTATTATTAATATTTAATTATTATAGCCAATAGTTTTTCAAAACTTTGTATACGAAAATGTAGCCCGTCCAATTCTGGATCAAATGATATATTTTTGAAACATTTTATGTGCTTCGACAAAACCAAAATCGATCAAATACAAAAAGTACCTTAAAATTTTGTCCGCTGGACAAAAATAGTTTCTGTCATAAAAAATGAACCGGTTGACCGTTGATGTTTTTGATGGAATAGATTCGTAGCTGGTTCTGAGAGCTATCGAAATCACTATTTGGATGTTCATTAAAAGCGGTCTTTGATGGAGAAACCGAAAAACAAAAAGTGCCTTAAAATTTTGCCCCTCACGTTAGAATACCGGATGAGCCAAAAGTTTTGCGATATTTTGTGTTTTGCATGTATCTCCGTGCAGGAACATGATAGAAGACTGATGTTTTTTTGGAAAGATGCAGGATTTAATCCTTTATCAAAATTACAAAACCAAATGTTATAAGTTTTTTTTGAAATTTTAATAAATCAATAAAGATGAGGATCTTTATTGTCACACTTTGTCCATTAGAGAAATCTGAGACACTTTGAATATTTTTAAACAGACTATGTCAGATACCCTTGATTCATTGTTGAGAGCAACATTTAAAAAACGGGAATATAGTGAGTCTACTAAAGCAGAAAGATTAGCATGTATTCTAAGTTTAAACGTAAGAAGTTTATGATATTTGTGTCTACTTTTCATGGCGTGACTTCCTAAGAAGAAGTTTTTTTTCTAGTAATGTACTTCAAAAATACGCTTCAAAAAGGAATAATTTTCTTGCACTGGTACCTAGTTCATAAACTTCCAGCTTATATTGTAGCTGAAACTGCAAAAAATTTAAAAAAAAAAGACATGAGCCTAAAAGAATGCTGCACAAAAAGATATCAAGAAATAATGTATTCAATTTAAAATGAGGAAACAGTGTCAAATCAGAAATAACCACATATTATTGATCAAATATTAACAACATGATAAATTTTCTGTTTTTTTTTTGCATTAATGAGTTCCGTGTTCCAATATAGTATTCCCATAGGGGACGACAGCATTAATTGCCAACACTTCATACCTGTAATTTCTGAATTTTACAATTTTTTTTATAATTGGACAAAATGCGACAATAGACATCTTCACCTTTATTGATTTATTAAAATTTCAAAAAGAGCTTAAAACATTTGATTTTGTAATTTTGCTAGAGCATTAAATGGGGCATCTTTTCAAAAAATAGCAGCCTTCTATTGTGTTCCTGAACGGAGATACATGCAAGACAAAAAATGTCGCAAAACTTTTGGCTCAGCCAGTATTTATTTCACGTCAGAAAAAAGGTAAATACAACAAAAAAAATACTTCATTTGAAAAAATATGTTTGTTGCTGTAGATTTTGCTTGTTTATGTCAATTTTCATACCAATGTCAGATTATTGTCTATTGTAAAAAAGAAAATTGAGCAATTTCAAAATAAAAACATCTATATAATTCTCTGCGAACGAGTTGCTATCTAGTTACTGATAACTACTCGACATACCTGACTTATTGATTATTCTGTTCGTATATTACTCTATTTTTGATACAGCGGTACTTAACTTTGAATACAACTCAAGATCACACCAAGATCCAACGCACTCAACAACCTTTTCAATCAATGACTTGATGCCTTTAAATGAG